>JAFIRS010004273.1:0-93371 GCA_018342105.1 Gonioctena quinquepunctata | reverse complement strand
ATAATTGGATAATATTTTACTGCCTGACAGGTGGCGGTCGGCTAGTCTGGGAAATAATGACCAACAAGGATGTTTATACATTTATCGGTAGCGATGACTTGTGATTTATGAGTCGGATACGGCTCTTAATGAGGTGGGCTGGTGTGACTGTCGCTTATCGGGATTTTTTAATGGTTTTGTTTGTGTTCGGACGAGTGCTAGAATTATGGATGCGTTTTCGGTAATGAAATAAAACTGATTGTCTTATCTCTCAGTGACGTTGAATAGTGGATGATATCTTGTGGCAAGTTTGAATTCTCTTTTGTAAAAGGATTGATCATAACAATAGCAGATAAAAAGATTCCAGATGAAAAGTTAAACTTACCTTTTTCATTGGAAAGTTACCAATACGAGGAGAAGTCACAGTCGACAAAAGGATCAGCAGTTTCCAGGAACCAGAGAAAATCCGAAACATTCTCGTTACCAGACGTCCCAAGGGTTTTTTTCAAAACCATAGAAGTCACCACAGTGCAAGTAAAAACAAAACTTTTAAAGAATTTGATAGAATTTTTCACGAATTATTATAAAGAACACATAACCTACAAAACTAGGCTAACATTTCACTTCATTATCACATGATTTTACATTTGCTGTATATATTTGCTATGAAGCACTAATAAGGTTATTTATCGCAGACTAGGTGGTAATGAATAAAGAAAATTATTATTTGATGAATCTCTGCTTTATTTTCAACAATGAATTGCTAATTTCTGAAATTGATATCATGAGGGCTCCACAGTAGAACCGACTCCTGAGATCCCATAGGCGTACCGATTGAGTAAGCTGAGGGGAAGGAAATAAGGTAAAAGAAAGGAGATAAAGTACATAGCCGGAGATATTGAATATGTATATGGGTATTTATTTATCAATACATATTAAATTAATCTTCAAAAAGGGGAATTAGCTCAAAGACTTTGAAAATGGCAAAATAATAGCAAAACAAAATTAAAACCAAAAAATTATATATATTTTGTTATGATGTCTGGTTGTGGAAAGTAAATAAACAAATATAAAATAAAATAAAAAAACAATCACAATCAACGCATAATAACAATATATATTGAATAATGTTGGTCCTAGCACGGATCCTCGTGGTATTCCAAAGTCGATCACCTAATCACTGCTGAATGTTACGAATTCCAATATCTTCCAAAGAGTGAAGGATAAGATGGTGACTGACACTGTCGAAGGCTTTCGAAAGGTCTATGAACACACATAGAAGTGTTGCTTTCATCTGAGGCTTCGATTACTTCTGAAATCAAAGTGAGAACAGCATCTTGAGTTGAGATTTTTTTTCTAAATCCAAATTGACTGTTGGAGATTGATTCGTATATATTAAGGAAAGAAATGAGCCTTTTTATGATCTTTTCAATATTTTCGAGAGATGAGTACTAGAATGATAGGACAATAATTTGTTATAATAGACGTATCCCCTTTCCTAAATAGTGGCGTAATATATGATTTTTGAATTCACCGGGTTAAACACCTTCTTCCACACATAGATTGAGACTATGAGAAGGGGGATCTAGAATGTAAATTGATATTGGTCTAATACTTTCTGCTTTTGAATCGTTACAACCTACTGGCTTATTATTTTTAAGCTCATAAATTGTTTTTTTAGTTCTATCGGGCCAATTGGTTCGAAAAGAAATGAATTCAAAATCGATTTCTTTTTAATTTCGTAATTTGTGTTGTTTTTGAGTTTGCCAGCACGGAGTCGATCCTGTTCTACATATGCTGTATTGAACGCATTTGCAATGTGCGTTATTTCGCTTAAAATTTCATTTTATGTGGGATATTTAATTTTGTGTGTAATAAATTTGTGTTTTTTTGTCTTGAATATTTGTTGAGTGACGTCCCACAGATTTTTTTAATTGTTTTGATTTTTATCTATTCGTTTTTTATAAAATTTGAATTTTGCTTTGTGGATCAATGAAGTTTGTTGTTTGTCTGTGCATGCTTCTAGCGCATTTAATTCTTTAATGCACAGTCTGGAGTTGGTGCAGAGTAGACATCATCCCAGGAAATATTGTGTATCTTTTTGGTGTTAATATGTTTTACGAATATTTTTTTGTTAACGTTGGTTTTAATTTTGTCAGCAAATACAATCTGAAGTAAACTGCAGTACTGGTTTGTAATTGCTGTTTCCAATACAATGGGTAGAATATTTTCATTTAAATTAGCATTTTTTGATTTGATGAAGATATGGTCCAAATATGATTTACTGTTTATTGTGGAGATGAATCCAAATTCATTCAATGTATTCAGATATTCCACTGTATACTTGTTATCGACATTTAACAAATCAATATTGCTATTGCCCAAAAACAGAGAGGCGTATTATCATGGTGGTTCTGGAATAATTCAAACAGATTTGCATTGAACCCCTGTATATTAGAATTTGGTGATCTGTACAATATTGTTATGTGAAGTTTTTTCCTGTGCCTAGTTCAAGTTCAATCTGAAGCGCTTTCAACTCATCAGAAACCCCTGCTTTTTCGTATGTGAATTTAAAATTTGATTTTATCTTGGCAAGTATCCCATTATTCTGGTTATAATGGCTTCCATCATATATCATGTTATATCCGTCTATACAAAAGATGCTCTGATCACTCACCTCTCTAGTTTCGGTTATGATGATAATATCAATATCAGATTTGAAATTTTGTAACATGATCGAATATTCATCTAGGTTCTTATAAATACTACGAATATTCATTTGCAGAATCTTGTAGTTGTGGTAGCTCTTATTTATATCAAGTATCTGACTGCTTTCACCGATAGTGTCTATGTAGACCAATCAATAGAGATTTATTCGTGACAAAAATACTACCAGGAAACCGACTGTCTGTAGTCATATCCTGTTATGTTTTCTCCTCCCAACTATCATTGCTCAATTTGTTATAAATATTGAAAATCATTTTCTTTTATTTTTTATCGTTTTTGATCTGTAACTTGAAAACTAATGAAGCAATATCGATACTCTTAATGGACGAATTTTTAGAGAATCAAAATGCAAAGGAAATGAGCCAAGACAAGCCTCAATCGGATTATCAGTAAACTGCGTTTTTTCAATTCCTTTTGAAGCAGACTCTCCAGGACATAGTTATGATTGATATGTACTTTATGTGTGAAAAACTCAGGCACTGTTGAATTATCAGGTTAAAATACGAGGTGTTTAGATTTTCGATATCAGATCTTTTGTTAACACATTTTTCTCCACGCTTTGTTATTTCAATCATTTCAATACTGAGTTTTTTTTTAATTGTCTGATACTGACTGAACTGAAATCGAAGGTCTGAAGGGACCATTTACAATATTCTGCAAGGCTTGTGAGATTTTTTTATTGTTTTGTGTATATTTTCACAATCCCTATTATGTTCTGTCTTTGTTCCAACTATCTACCTGTTTGCCCTATGTACACCTGGTATTCTGTAAATAATGTTAAATTTTAGATCTTTAGGTGTGTTTGTTTTAGCCCTGCGAAAAAATAATGTTTTACTGTGTTTTCACACTTCATGCTGATTTTGAAATTTTAATTTTCTAAGACTTTGCAGAGTTGTGGTGTCAGATCTTCTACATGTGGTAGTTTTACCGGTATTTTTTCTTTTTCTGTCTTCCGTGAACCTGCATGTATTTATATTTTATGTCTAAGTTATTTGTATTACCACTTCGGAGAGCCACCCTGAATGTAAGTAAATATCAATGTTAGTTTTCTGTATATTGTCCTAGATTTTTTTCCTTTTCAACGAACGTTATTTTACCTATATGTGTCTCATTCTATCAATATTCCATAGATGTTCTTGTTCTTATACTTCAGAGTCCTGGAGATGAAACAATAAAGTTTTGTTACGTTAACAATTTAGCAATTGGTTTTCCGACCGAATTTCCCTCGTACAAAAATATCCAAATCATATTCAACGATCGCTATATTATTCAACTATTTCATTATAGTTATGTTTTGCTCCTTCATAATTTTTACTCAACAAAATAACTTTTCAGTTCTTAGCTAGCTTTCCTACTATTGGGTGTGAATAAGGAATTCAATTAGGTGAAGACTATTCAGATGGAAATATAAAATATTCAATTTTATTATTGTTAACTAAAGTGAATGATTTTGAGTGTACTTTCACGTTGGGTTGTCATTCAATATAGGCTTCCTTCGGATAAAGTTGGATTCCAAATTCTTAAAAATAGTTGTCAAAACAACCAAAAATATTATAATTTTTCAGGAAAAATGTTTGCTTCGAATAGACAGATACTGGAGAATGTGGAAGTATAAAAAGCCGTGGGATATTAAACTCACGTAAATGTTCAGTGAATCGTTTTTATTCGAGGGTATATTTCGAAATCAGCAGACAAAACATATGACGCAAGTTCTGAAACTCGTTAGGTGGCTCACACGTATCCCATATCTCATATAAAGAAATAAATGTCTATTAAAACGTTGGAGAACTAACTTTAACTGAGGTTGCCGATCTCGTTGAATTGATTGAACAATCGTTTGAACATTAATCTTGCAGTCAATTGCTTTGAAATATTTATCTATACCTTAATGATTGTATTCCTATGATATATCTGATCACTTCTTACTAGTTCCGAAAATTTTCTATATGAGGCTTGCAATCCCCATTGTTTGTTTTGGATACAAGATTCTCAATCAAATTATTTAAATATGAGTTTAATGGATGGAACTTTCAGTGGAATGATCCCGCTACTATCCAAATTAGATTTTTAGTTTTATTTCCAACCGTTTATTGTCTCTTGAATTTTTGGCTTCTCTGGATTCGATTAGCCCTAAAGCCTTTTCCAGATAATGTATGAATGAGAATTAGTTGCGCTTCCAAACATTGATATCGAATGTCTCATTTCAATAATCTCAGAAACTTGTTTCATCCCAATAGAGCTAGAATTTCATTCCCTCGCCAATTTTTTCGAAAATTCCAATGTAAATTACAGCTTTCTGAAATAATTGTATTTTTGAGTTATTGCGGTTTCAATCAAGATTTGTTACAGCATATGGACTAAATTGACAAAAAAAACATCCCAACTAATATTGCTGGAACAACTCGCTACAGAACCGACATAATATATTACAAGCTTGTTTTTAGTTTCACCTGTCCCGATGGGTGTCATCGAATCTTACAAGTTAAATTTGACCCCCTACTGGTTATTCGATTAACGTGGAAATGGCGGACGAGATTTGTGTTTATGGTCCAATTCGATTCAAAATTTATGTGGAGTTTTCGTGGTCGAAATCAAAATGGCGGCTCCAAGATGACCGACGATCTCTGTGATTATGGTTTGAGTCTATTCAAAATTGGTATGTGGGGGTGTTTGGGTAGAAGATTATGAATTATTTGTCCAAATTCATGAATTTGAAATGGTTTTGTGATTATGGTCCGATTCGATTCAGAATTGGTATGTGGGGGTTCACGGGTTCGAAGATTATGAATTCATTCAATGAATCAAAAAGGCGGTTCCAAGATGGCGGACGATCTCTGCGATTATGGTCCGATTCTATTCAAATTTGGTATGTGGAGGTTTTCTGCGCGACAAACTCTTGAATCTATAACTCACGGAATAACCTATGTCACACATCCAAGCAATAATTTTTTACTTATTAGCGCATTTGAATAAAAGGATGTTCTCAAAAGGTATTTTATAAAAAAAAATTCAGGAACGGTATAATATTTATAATACTTTATACTCATAAGCAATTGAATTAACATAATCTCATATAACAGAATAGAAATAACCCAGAACTTAATTTAAGCAGACTGTAAATCGATCTGAATTCAAGATCATACTTCATCAGAATGAACATTCGTGCAAAGTTCAAATTTGAACAGTGAAGATTGAATATCGTTAAATGATATACTAATGTAGTTATATTTTTTGTATTTCCTATATAAGAGAATGGAGGACTCAAAGTCGTCTTCACAACGGAATCAATATAAATCGAAACAGAATTGGTAGACCACAAGAGAAAAACAGCTACTTTCCTGGCAAATACCACGCAGAACGTTGAATGATATTCACCTGAAAATCTATGCAAACTTCCATAAAAGTGAAAATTGATTGAAAATGTTTCTTTCTGGTAAGCTCGATTATGTTTAATTCATGACGGGTACGCCTAACAATCCATATACCGGTTTCAGGCTTTTGGCCCTCATCAGTACGGAGTAGACACTAGTCAGAGATCCGGAGAGCTCTGGCCGTAGCGCGACCCAACATAAACTCAAGCTTACATCACCTTAAGGTCCACCGGAAAATGTAACAATATATTATTTTACAATTAAATTTCTTTGATGGTATTATGAAGGGTTTAAGATACACCCCTCAATCGAAATTTCAAAATTTCTGCAAAATACTTATCTGAAATATTATACGATAATGTTGACTAGGGTTAATTTCACATATATCTCCACCAATGTGAAGTTGACTGCCAAAATTTCCGAACAATATCGATTGATCAGTGGCGCACGTGAAACATTTTATTCATTAGTTCTAGCTGCTAACAAATAGTTTTACGAATGTTTCCGCGAATAATGAAGAAGAAAATCCATATAAACGTATATTTGATTGAAAATGATTTCTTTTCAAAATTAATTACGGTACCCTCAAAGGGAAAGCAAACGCCACTAACCATTCGGGTATGTTCGGAATATTTAGCACCTAGGCAGCCAACTTCACATTGGTTAAATCCCCGATGTTTCTGATAGATTCATATTGGGATGATTTCCATTTTTACTCAAATATCATTCTAGCAACTAACACTCTACATTTCATAACGTATATTCACAAAAAGTACAAGCAGGGCTTTCTTATTTTCACATTTCGATCAATTAGGCACTGTTCAGAGAGAATCTAATTTTTTGAAAATATGTGTGTAACTTCGAGAATTCTATAGTTAAATATCATGTTTCAATACAATTTTAGGGAGTATTTCTCCTCTTGAAAGTTGGTGTTTGGAACACCGTCAATTAATATTGCTGGAATTCATTCAGATTCCAATAAATGTCTTTCAGACTTAGCGCTGCGATCCTATTATTAACGGGGTGTTGTTTTCCCTAGAAACAAAATTATTCAAGATTATTTACGTGAAAATACACTTGACGTTCCATCGAACATGAAAAAAAAAATGATATGCATGTTCGGAAAATATGGAGGTAACACAATGAAATTTTGACAGGATTCCGTTTTTACCCTGATTATTGGGTCCCCACTTCTAGACGGGGTGTGTGAAAACGCGACAAACTGTCTATATTTCCAAATAGTGAGTTTATCAAATTACTGAAATTTTCAACGAATGCTTTGTTGAAGTATCGGCAAAACGAAGATCTAGAAGAGTCCTAAGGAATTATCATCAATAGAAATGATTCCTCAAAAGGAATATTCTGGACATTGTGGACACTCCATATGAAGAATTTCATGAAATTTCATCGAGGGAATATATTTAATTTGGACTTGCTCACTTTTAACATCGATCGTCAAGTTGAGCAGATTTCGTATACATTTGGTAGGAAAATCAGTTTGGAAGATATTTTACAACCAATTATACCTTTAATTTTTTTATATGGAACTGCCGGGATGTATCGTCACTCGAATCATATACACCTTTTGGATGAATCCCCAGATAACGATTTCTGATAGAATTGGATCACAATTAACGATATTTCTTTACCATTTTGAATTTTGAAATTTGACCAAAAATTCATAATAAGCATCTTCAAAAACCAAAAGCTATTGATTTTCAACAGAATAATAAGAAGATGAAACAGCTCGTTCATCATACTGGCGCCACCATCTAGAATTCCCAAATTTTCTACAAATATTTCTAATTTTCATTCCCAAAAATATAACAGCGAATCGGATCATAAATAATAAAACTTGCTGCCTCCTTAAATTTTGGCACTCAAATCATATTAAACTGCAAAACTTCAAATGAATCAAATATATGAGTATATAAAATCTGAGTTGCAGAACTGTAATCGTACTGTGACTAACATATTATAAATTATGAGAACAAACTTTATAATTTGTAAATAAATCGAAATAACTCATAACTGTCGATTTTGGGATTGGGGAAACCTGATACAGATTGATAAAAAATTACTCGTAGAATCCAAAAATACAATGATATACAGGGTATTCCATCTGATGAAGCGTAAGTTTGGCTCTCCCTGCACTCACGAAGAATATATATATATATATATACATATATATATATATATATATATATATATATATATATATATATACTGATCATAACAAAAGAAAACTCCGGCTATGATGCTTCTACCCTCTTTGTCTAAACACCTTACCTATTTTTCCATTTATTTTTTTATCTTTTTACCTTTTTGTAGCTCAGTCGTTCCGCCTATGGAGACATGAATTTCCCAATCTCAGGAGGATTGCAGCAGCACTATCTTCTTCTTTGCTTGATGTCAATATACTGTTTATGTTTGAAATATTGATTGTAATATTATCAAATAATAAATAATGAGTCCAGAAAAAGTTAGATACTTGTTTTTATTTTATTGAAAATATTGCTTGAAACCAAACCTATCTCTGATATATCTAACTTATTCTAATTATATTTTCCAATCAATCAAAATTGAAAACATTCAAAAAGTTGATCATGCGCAAAAATTAACATATTCCAAAAAAGATATTTATAGGTGGTACGCAGTTATTTGTGATGAATAGATGAAAAAACTTGCGAATGAAAATGTATGACGTATTATTGTCAATAAACCAAACACAACGTGGCTGTTCGATGAATGTTATCACTTTATTAAGTTTATGATGATAAAGTACCTGTTATGGGTTATGCTTTGCACTCACACAAGTCCTGGAAGTCAGATATTGGAAATATAACCTCCAATTCCTGGTAAGTAGTTTCTTGACAGTCCTTGGTTCCGATTTGATTCTGATCTAATTGCATGTATTAGTGTTTCTCTTATACTTTGGTTATTGGCATTTTTCCCACAAAATCGATCATAAAATTTTGTAATATGCTTCCCTTTTTTTTAATTTTTCTTCACTTTTTTTTTTCTCCTTGGTAACCATAACTTTTTGTTATCGTTTCTCAATTTTTACTATTAGCACTTTCGATTTAAACACATCATTCTACTTCCTACCTACCTATTATACATATTTTATTTCTAAATTTGATTTCTACACACTAAATTTTCTTCAAAGTTCACATGTACGATTTTTCTCTTCTCAAATTTCATTATTTTGATCATTTAAAAGGAAAATAATTTGACATTTGCCTGTCATGTTGTCTTTTAGTTCTAATTTTGTATACAGGCTCTTTCTTGCATGTAAATAAAATGTTTAGTTGAATTCTGAATACTTTTTTGTAAATTTGGATTTGTTTATTTTTATAGGTTGTGCCAATGGGATGAACCAATCAAACATAATGATGATGATAGAAAAACTCTACTGCCACCCTCTTGGATTATTTGCCAAAGTTTTCAAGATGCAAACCCTACAGAAAAAAATTATAAAAACAATCATATCAGGTATTTGGGCAGTTTTTTAATATCATTGTGCCCTATTTTTATTTTATTTTTTATTTGACCTATATACCATATCATAACAATATCTATATGGGGTATAATCTAACCTTTTGCACACACGTGAATGACGAGTTATTAATTTAATTTTTTAAAGAATTAAAGTGGTTAAGAATTCGAAAAAAAAACAAAATAGTTTGTCAAATTCGTCAACATTTTGGGAACTGCGAAGTTTTGGTGAGTAATACATTTTTATATTCTATTCACTGGCTTATTGAGGACTTGTCAAAGGAACAATCCAATCCAATGTTTATTTTGTGATGGACAATCAACTGTTAGCGGTTGAGCAAGATGTTAGATAGATTATACCCTGTATGGAGCAAAATATTTTGAAAAATAAACAAAGATGTACTCAAAACTGTATTCGCATTCAAAAGGGCCAACAAACATGATATGAATATAGATGCTGCAGGAAAAGATTCATTTGGCAATTTACATAGATAGTAGGAATTCTACTCATCCTGTAATGATAGGTCATAATTGCACCCATAAATATGGAGCTAAATGTAGGTTTCAAACGTATGAACACATGTTTGTTCCCGAATTGCATTCCATAATATTCGCTGCGTCTTATATTATGCAAGTAAGCTGTGTGCAGGATTGTTCCATGTAAGTGGAGACCACTTATTATTTATTATCCGGGGGAATTTCTACGTTACGTGTTAAGCAAAATGAAAAAAAAGAAGAAATTAAGTCGATCGTATGAGAATAGTTGATATCTATAATTATATAACAGAGAAATATGTATGCCTTTAAAAATATACGGTTATCCCGTAGACATCGCGATAGATTTCCTGTGATTTAGAAACTCTCCTGAATATCGCTGACCAAACGGTTGACGATGACTGAAAACGGGTAAAGACTCATATAAAAAAGTTTTCAAAAGAGTTTGAAGCACAAAGAATGCTAAAACGAATATGAGAACAGAGATATCATGAAATTTTACATAGTTATACAGCAATGTAGTGAAAATTAATTCACGGAAAACAAAATTGGAAATGAAAATACTGTATGTAGAAAAAAACAAATAAACCGTTTACATTATGAGGGATAAATGTTGAATCCAAGACATCGTAACTTTTACAAGTAAACAAGGAGAATGAAATAAATATGGTATATGGTATGTATACTTATTATTTAAATAAATAATTCCAAAGTTCTATAGCGAAAATGCCAGAGTCGTATGTGGATTTCCTAGCAGCATAACTGAAAGCTAAGATTTCTATAGTTCGAAGGAGTCGGGAAAGAAGCCTTCATGTGGTCTTCGATATGGTTTCCAGGTAACTATCAAATGTGTGTCAAATATTTTTCATTGAGGCGTTCGCGTTATTGATATGCCTTGTTTTTCGTCAAAAATAGTTTTTAATGAAATGATCATACTCTATATTCCGTTCAAGTTTATTGCTCATGCGGATGTCTTTTATTAGGCGGCTTCCTTGAGGCATGGAAAAATGAAAACTCAGTGGCTATCAGAATACCTTATCAGAAAAAAATCTTGATTCACACTATTTTCCTACAATTCGAAAATTTTGATCAATAATTGTTATGAGAAAAACAACTGTGCATGAATATGAATGATAAGCTGTAGCTATAAGAATCACCCAGTTTTTTTCGACTTTCGAATAAATGTTTATGACTATTATAGAACAGAGAAGTGAACTACCAAAAAGCCGCACAAATTCAGGAAATAATTTTATCTTTGTGAATAAACAGTTTTTTGTGAGTTTTCCGAAATTTTGGCAAACTTTCTTGTTCTGAAAATAAAAATTATAACCCGTTTTTACTCTGGAATGAGAGGCAGTTGCATCGTGAAATAATTTACACTAAAACTCATTGAATATTTTCTTTGGATATAATGGAATAATTTTATGTACGAGATACTTATGAAAAAAATAATCCAGTGTTGCATTGTATTCCCTTTTCCTATGACCCAGATCATGATACTTCCCACGAAATGAGATGTTGGCCTATTATTTTCATCAAACTCATATCCTCTTTATGAAAAGTATTTATATTCTGTATCAATATCTTGTATGCATCCACAGAAAATAAAATCAAAAGCATATTAATATAGCCTACGTCCTTTCCGATTATTTGGAGAAGGATTTATATATCGTTATTTCACAATTTCCGAGTACATTCCAAGAGTTGAGGAAATTCGAAATTCTACTAAATTGTTTGATAATATTAAACTTTTTTTTTTCAATTTGCGATTTTTAACAAAACTCTTAGCCCTGATTTCAGTTTGAGTTTGTTATCGATTTTTCGAAACTATAATTACTCGTTACTGGACACATGTTTTCGGAATGAACTACTTTCAAATAAATTGGCCGAGAAGCCATTTATGGAACATGTATATATACTCTTTTATTCCCTTTCTTGTGTACATTTTTCATTCAAATCATAGCATTTTTGTTTTTCCTAGTGTGATGCTATTGGTTTGTTTATTTAGTTATAGTTGTGCCGAACATGGGCACAATGTCCCTCTGTCTGTTTTCGGTGATTATAGCCTCATAAATTTTGAATAGACGAGGCCAATAGTTGAGGCGATTTGTTGCTTTATATTGTACTGCATCTATCCGCTTTTTGATATACTGAATGAATAACAGACCTACATTGTTTTGAAACCTTGACCGCCAGGAGATGAGTAGTAACCTTTGTTCTAATTTTGAATTGATGCGGCCGATACTTGATGAAAATCCATATTAAAGTAAACGAAAGACACTCATTTCAATAACTAATTTTCACTAAACTGGGTTTGAAATTTTTTACCTATCTTTTCTACATGCAATAGTTCAAAGTCATTAGTATGTAACCAATGGTTTGTAAACCATTTTTTTTTTTGAAAATCTTCAATGAAAAAGTCACCAATCTGGGAGGAGTTATCTTTCAATGAAGAAATTTTCTGAAATTAATATTTAAAATCCAACAGGTATACACCTGAAATTCAGTAGATCTAAGCATAGGAATATAGGTTACAAAAAAAATTGCTATCTTATATACATTTGACAACTAAACCATAGTAGAAAAATATCATAATCAATCAGTTCTCCAACCATTTTATGAAGGTGAAGATCCTCCTTTCCTGCCGTAAAAATAATGAAAAAACTTCCTAACCTCTCATGAGATATAATGGTCAACATTGAGTAGATCTGGAGAAATATCCCTGTGCAACATATAACTCAAAACACTTGATCTCACCTCAACCTATGTAGAAAATCCCAAAAGCATGAGAAATAAGTCGAAAAATCATATCAAAAGCTAGAAATCCGTCGAGTTGACCCCTGAAAAATACAGTAGATCTATGGAAAATACTTGGTACAGGTCTCAAGAACGTAAAAGATGGGTGTTCCACAAGGATCCGATTTAGGTTAGGGTGAATATACAATAGATAGTATTGTGATGTCACCTTGTTTCGACTGAATGTTAGTATGCAAACACAATGAAGATGATTCAAAACTTTGGGAATCTGATGACGATTCAAATAAATAAATAACCTGATGATGATATGTAACGTAAAGAACCTGATGCATAACTGATGAAAATTTAACTGAATATAGTTCGAGCGGTTGAGAACCAGAAGAACGTCTCATAAAGTCTCAGCTGATGATGATTCGGAACGTTGAGAACCAATTTGAAACAACGAGAACCTGATGCTGATTTGAATCACCGAGGATCTAATAATGATTTCGAAATGCTGAGAACCTGATGATGATACGAAACGTGAAGAACCTGTGATGAATCGAAACAAAAACAACCTTATGAATATACAAAAAACATTAACTGAAGATGGTTTGATTCGTTGAGAAGCTGATGATAGTCTCATGAGAGTCTTACTGAAGATTACTCAAAAAGTCAATAACCTATTCGAAACAGCCCGTACCTGATGTTGATTTGAAACGTTGAGGATCTAATGATGATTTCGAATTGCTGAAAACCTGTTGATGGCATGAAACATAAAGTATCTGATGAAAATTAGACAAAAGTTTTCGAGTTCGAGCTGTTGAAAGGACCTGATGTATTGAAACGTGAGGATCTAATGATGATTTGGAAATGCTGAGAACCGGATGATAATATGAACCGTGAAGAACCTGATGAAGGTTTGTCAAAAGTTGAACTGAAGATAGTTCGAGCCGTCGAGGACCAGATGATAGTCTCATAATGATGTCACCTCAGCCCACTAGAAAGACCTCAGTCAGTCAGACAGACAATGGAAGACAGACAGTGGTTAAGAATGGGATCTGCATCACCGACATACCCATCTATATATACAATTTAGTTAACTCGTAAACTTTTTTTAGCCAGATCGTGAACCTTTTTTTTAGCCAAGTCTCAAACCAGGTTGATGGTTTTGAAAATGTCCACGTTGGACCTTGGCACTTTTTGAAAAAGAACCTAGGTCTAGGGAAAAATTGGGGAAAATCACCCCCAACAAACATTATAGGTAAAATTTACGTCATTTCGACCTTCGAATAGGTCAGCGCCCTAATTGGCGAAGGTAATTATAACGTTATAATTACCTTAAATTTACCATTATGGGGAAAAAAATGGAAGTAATTCAGAAGTTGAAATTTGGGAGATTAAGACATTTTTCCTTATAAGTTGAAGGCATAAATAGGTAAAATTGCCTCCAGACTAGTCGACTGATGGTAAAAATATAGTCATTTTTACCTATTTCAGGTTATAAACACTGTAATAAAACAAACAACAAACCATGGCAGGTTAGAAGAAGATGTTAAAAGTTTACTGTATATTGTGTATCTTAACCTACATGCTTATTCGTGAAAGCGTTGAAGTTGACATGAACATGGCGTATGAAGAAAGAACTGTCAATAAACGTATAGCAGAGAATGCAATAAGTGATGGTTTCGCATTCACACCTAGTTGTGATTTTATTTGCGATACAAACTTTTCTGTGATAATGTTGATTTTTACTCGTCTGGAACAAGTGGGCCCATCAAATTATTAAATTTGTATGAAAAACAACCATTAATTTATGTCTACTTTCACAACTTTTTCCATCAAACACTTCAAAAACTGATTTTATAGATGAAGTATGTGTATACATATCATATTCACCTATTTCTAGACTACCAATCATTGAAATGTGGTCGATTCGAGAATATTATGTATTATTTTTACAATGGCGGAAACGGTTCAAACCGAAAAATATGGCGTAGGTTCCATATGGTACCTATATGTCGAAATTCCTTAAAATTTTGACTATGAGAACACATAGACTTTGTTCAAAGTCGAAAGTAACCTTTATTCCTGACTTTGAAGTCCATTTTCCTTATCTTGGGATTTCAGACCCTTTCACATTGTGGTCACGTGATGAATTACAATATATGTTATTGGATGTTTTTTCATGCATGTCTATACGTTTAGTTCTCTGGATGGATTGCGAATTGTGGATAATAAATTTATATTTTACTTATTCTATGTTCTGTGCAGAAACACTCAAATGTCAATACGGGGTAAAAAAATCAATATTTTTTGCTAATGTTAATGGTAAAGCCAAGTATCCTATAGTTACTCAGAGACATGGATATAGACTACAAAACCCTGTGATGAGTGTTTATTCTGAAATTAAATATCAAATCCATTAGTAATGTTGATAATAGTACGCGATATTTATATTTCAGTGCACATCTTCCCAGAATAGAAACCATGATTAATGTTATGGTCTAATGAGGGAATCTCTTTCCGAAGAGAAATAGCTAATCATAACATTTTGAATATAAAATGGTGTGTTGTGATTGGCTGAATAATTTTGATTTGACATTTCTGCGTTCCGCATGCGGTGCTCGGAAATATACAATTTATCAGCCAACTGAGTGGAAGATGATGGCTCTGATCTCTGGATATCGGAAAGTATAGGATGGTTTCGGATTATATTTTCATTTGTTCCCATTCTGGCAGCTAATCGATAATAGTTGGTGGTATACCTGTATGGTTTACTAACTCTATTCGAATTTTTGCTCGGCATTTTATAGATTTCTAAAATTTAGGGCACAATAAAAAAATTAAAGGAAGTAAATTGTATCATGTCATCCTCATCTGAATCGACTTGGTCTTTAATATCTGATGATAGACTAAGTTACTTTGAGGATTTTATTTTAGGTAACTTTGACTTCGTTGTAGACATTTAGTCTGATTAGACAAATATTGTGGTAATCTCGCCCTCATATTGTAGAGCAGTAGGTATAAACTAGGTCAAGAAATGTCCAGACAACTCCTTTAACTTAATCGGTGCCAAAATAGGTAATGAAGAGTATGTAGTAGACCTGTTTACTGACTTGTCAATTCCCTGACTATATGAACACACATGAGGTAATAATTAGGTAAATATTCGCCAGAAGGTTTTTCCTGAGAGTTCCAAGTATTTTGAACACATTTTGCTGGTAACCTTCAGGTAAAATTTAACCTAGTAAATAACTCTATCAACCCATGAGGCTGTGAAGGTATATTTGAAGTCCATAACAAGTAATTTCATACTACGCACTACGCCTATTAAGTTTTTGGTTTTTGAAGGAGATTTGGTGGTCTCAATTATGGTTTTTATAACTCCAATTATAACTTTGGAGTTTGTTAGTACTTGAAGGTAAAATATTTGGTCAGAAATGGGTAAATTCGGACTTCTTGAAACCGTTTTACCCCACTGCTTGGTATCATTTTCCTATAATGTTAGTTGGGCCATCTCCTCTCTCTTATGGGAGTTTCCGACAGTAATATGTAAAATTTCCCCTGATTCTAAGTATATTTTTAGAAAAGTGAAAAAGTGGGTTGAAACCGGTGCTGCATATCTACTGTAAAGTGTTTTCGCTCAACTCTTATGATTACCCTTCAAATAGTCAACGAAAAAAACATTATCAGTACTTGGAAGAAGGGAATTTTGTGGCATAGTGGACAAATTATTCAATTAAAGAAAAAAAGCATCCTCAAGTGGGAGTCGAACCCACGACCTTATGATCTCTAGCCATACGCTCTAATCAACTGAGCCATTTGAGAACATAGGAATCGACACACACTCGTGAATCATTTCATTCCACAATTTAATTCTTCTTTTTCTTTAATAATTTATCCACTATGCCACAAAATTCCCTTCTTTCATGTATTTCTTTCGGACACATATTTCCACTTTCACATTATCAATACTCCTAGGTTTTGCAATGTTACTTGAAGTTTTCAATTTTTTCCTGCAATGGTTGTATCTGTGTAAATATTGTATTTGACATAAAAATGTCATTTTCGTTTCTGGAGTTTCGCACCCTCACATCCTTAGACAGTTCCATCATCATTTACGAAAAATTTCAATTTATAAATAATCTTGAATTGTGCAAATGATTCAGTACACAGCACTGTATAAACCTATTGAAAGGATTTCAACAGCCCTCATTATCGCTATTCTATTAGATGTTCAATTTCCTGTTGTGCTTGTCCACCAATCAATTACGAATTCAAATCAGATATTCATTCGGATCTACCCTCAGCACTGAAGCAACTTGAAATGTGAACTTTTCAACGATTAATTAGAAAAGTTTACCGAGTAATCAGTCACCTTTTGTAATGGTGGTAGGGTGTTCCGTTACAAGGATTTTCTATCTGCTTTAAGGAGCTGGTGCATTGCAGCTCTGATCTAGCACGAGCGTGTCTTGGGGAGGGGTAGCAGCCGCCAATTAATTTCAGTAGGGGATTCTTTAATTAGGAATATTGATATAAAATGTTTCCAGAGGAAATCCAATTAGATTCTTCAGATTATCAGTTTGAGAATAATTAGATTGATTTTCCTGATGATTACACATTTTCAACGAGGGAGAAATTTACTTCGTGTTTTCGTTAGTGGGTAGATTATTTTTACAAGCTTTTATTCAGTTTCACCTGTCCTGGTGTCTCTGTGTCTGTAATCAAAACTTGCAAGTTAAATTTGACCCCCTTCTAGTTGCCCAAAATTTGGCAGGTGTTCATAGTTACCGTGACAATGCATTATGGACTTTCTGTTAAAGAAAAAAACAAAATAGCGGCTCTAAGATGGCGGACGAGATATGTGTTCATGGTCCGATTTGACTTAAAATTGGTATGTGGGGTTTTCAGGGTCGAAGATTATGATTTTTTGTCAAAATTCATAAAATAAAAAAATGGCGGCTCCAAAATGGCCGACGATATCTGTGATTATGGTCCGATTTCACTTCAAAATTGGTGAGTGGGGGTTTCCGGGGTCGGAGATTATGAATTTTCATTCAAAATAACAAAATAAAAAATGGCGGCTCCAAGATGGCGGACGAGTTTTGTAGTATGGTCCGATTCGATTCAAAATTAGAATGGGTTTTCGGGGTAGAAGATTATGAATTTTTATTTAAAATCCAATAAAAATAGCGACTCCAAGATGGCGGACGATATCTGTGATTATGCTCCGAATCTATTCAAAATTGGTATGTGGAGGTTTTCGGAGTCTGAGCTAATTAATTTTTTTTTCAAAATTCATAAATTCAAGATGGCGACTCCAAGATGGCGGACGAGTTTTGTAATCATGGTCCGATTCGATTCAAAATTGGTATGTGATAGTTTTCGGGGTCGAAGATTATTGATTTTTTGTCAGAATTCATGAATTGAAGATGGCAACTCCAGGATGGCGGATGAGTTAATCTTCAGATGGTCTCCTTATTGACAAACTAGATAGCTCAAAACTAACAGGAAAAACGCCTCATAGTGACGATGCATTAACAAAGATGCATACATTAAGGCGTACTCACTGAATAGCACAAAAAAAATAATCAATAAAAATCACCTTTTTAAAAAAAAACTTTTTTCAAATGCGCTAAAAAGTAAAAAATAATTGCTTTGGATGTACGACGTACATTATTCCGTGAGTTATGAATTCAAAAGCTTGTCGCTTTTGTATTCGAACTGAAAACTTTCGAATCTATAACTCACGTGCAAAGCAAGTATTTTCTACTTTTTAGCGCATTTGAATCAATTCTTGTCTTTAAAAAGGTTTTTTTTTCAATAATTATTTCTTGGGGTGAGCCTTCTTTGGACGCGATGAGAGTGAAATTTCATGTCGAATTTGAATGCAAAGTTTTGATGTAAGGTTTTGATGTGATTTCGGTAAAAATACGGGAAATAAACTAGAAGGTTCGCTATCTGTCGCCAAGTGAAATAAAAAATCTAAAATAATAATTATAATAATAATGTATTTATTCACTTCCCATATATTATTTATAACAAAGCTACATGTAGACATACAAATGAACAGTGAACAAATATAATACAATCGACGGAAGTAGCCCATAACTCAAAGTGGAGTATCAAGATATGAAAAGGAAAATAAACTCGAAGTCTTCTCCACAAAAAATAATAAATCTTACGTGGCAGAATGGTCTGCCTGTGAGTAAGGGATGAAAATATTGTAACTGCCATTGGATGGGGTTCATGTATTAATAAAGCGAGTACCAAGGTTAGAGGAAATATAAATTTAAATTTAAACTTGAACTGGATACATTTGATTAGAATATAAATGAATGAAAACAATCATTAGATAGATATATAATTATACAGAAATATATTACTGGAAAATAAATAGAATTATAGGATGAAGGTGAATGTATAGTCGTAATGGTTCCAGATCGAGAACAACGTAATACGCAATATATGTTCACAGTCGAGGAAGTATTTGAATTTATATTTGTCTATTTATTTCTGTTCGAGGTATATCCTTAACAAACAATTTCATCTTTGTAATATATTTTTTCAAATTTGGATCGCATCTTTAATTTTCAGGAAGAAAACTGTAGAGGTTTGGTCCTAGATACTGATAAAATTTATATCCAACTGATTTTAGCATTAATGGTATTGCGATTCAATGATTCCGAAGTGTACAATATTTATGGTTGTGAGTAGTTGATTCTTTTTTTTATGCTGTACAACAGTAATATTAATAAAGAACAGCTGTCTGAGAACAAATATCTCAGATTTGAATAAAGTAGATCGCTAGGGTAGTCGTAACCTTTCCGTAGAATACATCTGATAAATCTTTTCTGCATATCCTCAAAAGAGTGTAGATGAGTTTTCGACACTCCAGCCAATTATACCATATCTCAGATGGGGCTCTACTAGACTCTTACACAACATAATTATTTTATTTCTTCAGATTGAGTATGTTTGCTATCCGTACATACATATGACTTTCATCATTCTTAGAATAGCTATCGTTATTATTATGTATATATAGTAGAATATTCAAGATGCATATGCAGGGAAATGTCAATATACCCTTTTGTTAAAATACTTCCCGACACGAGTCTGACGGTTTCATATTGCATATTATTCTTATTATAAGAGATTTTTTAAGTGTGAGGAAGACAAAGCAACTTTTATAGTTTGTTACATGTGTTATATATGTTTGGGTTCAGCGTGTCGAATGCCCGGGTTGAATAAAAAAATTGACTTGACCCGACTAAATAAAATCCATCACAAAACACAGATGTATTCGATTGATGGAATCCTTATATTGGGGTGATGAATGGATTTCCCAATGCAAACCTAATATTTCTTTGATTTGAATATATGTTCATCTATTGAAAAACTCTCCAACTCATATTGAATGAAAATTCGTTTCAACACAAATATAATATTTACTTGAATCGAACAATAGAAATAGAATGAATAAAATAGAGAAATATTATATTGGTTGAATTATATGCGCCCAACTGACCCTGACTTAGATAATATTACCGAATAGCAAAGCCAACTTATCATCGTTGCGACGTCTGGACTTGAATGTCTAGTGTAGGCTCTCGTGCTCGGTTGCCATATTTGTCAATTCAGTGGATAAACGAAATGATTACGCATTTAAATAAATATTTACAGTGAGGAGATCAACCTATTTTGTTGAATTGACTTTTTATCGAATTCATCAAATCGAAATAAATACTAAATGAATATCTTTGTTGAAGCAATCAGCAAATTTTGTAGATCTGATTATTCCATTCAACAAAATGACTATATGGTTGAAACAACATTTCTGCCAGAACGAGTTATGAATAGAGTTGGTCAAATTAGATTTTTGGTTCATGCAAATTAGTTACTTCAAATTCAATCCAAAACCAATGAATAATAATTTTACTCATTTTGACATTATATTTTGTCGTGCATAAACGACAGTTTCATTTGTGTGATTCAAATAAATTTTATTTGATTCATGAATTTGTTTTTTTCTGTGCATCTATTTCAAGACAGTAAATATTTAATTATTATTTAGATCCTTACCCATTTGTTTTCGTGGAATTTGAATATATATTTCTGCTAGCTATATATTGCCTGAAGTGCAATTTTCTCGAAAAGCTCCTAGAATTTCGTACATTGTTATAGATAGATAGTTTATTGACTATGTGACACATACATAATATGGTTAATTGTACGTCAGTAGAACAAAATATTGTTTAAATAATTCAATATATAGATCATACAAAAAATATGCAATGAAAATATCTATAACAGTCATTGAAATACAAAAATGTGACGACAAAAAAAATATAAATGAAAGTAATTAATAAAATAATGAAGTACATAATATGTCAGAAACTTAAATTTTGATTATATTCCATAACAGAATAGAAACAATGTTCAAGTAGTACTTTTTTTCAGTTTCAAAACAATTTTCATTCGTGGATCTAATTTGGCAAGGGAGTTTATTATAAAATTTCCTATTCTATGAATTTTTTTCTGATTTCACTAATCTGTAACGTGGCACAATTGAATCATTAGCAGTAGCAAAGCGTGTGTTGTGATGATGCAGACTAGAAACTTTTGGAGTGCTGTGCCTCCTAGAATGAATGTCTGTCAAATTTTGGAGTATATATATATGTATATATATATATATATATATATATATATATATATATATATATATTATATATATATATATATATATATAAATATATATATATATATATATATATATATATATATTTATATATAAATTTCATTATATCCCACTCCAGCCAGTATTCTTATTGCTTGTTTTTGCAATTTGAATATTTTCACAGAATTAACTGAATCACCCCATATAACCGTACCTTAGCTGATCACAGAGTGGAAAAAGCCAACATATATTTTTTTCAACATATTTGGGTTCAAGCAATGGCTGAGTTGCCTAAGAAAAAATCAAATGCTAGACAGCCTGGTACTAAGTAGATCTACATGGTGTGTCCAATTCAAACAATCTAGAACAACCCCCAGCAATCTACAGTGGTTACCTGCCGTTATTTGGTTAGTACTGGAAATTATAAGATTTTGTGTTTTTCCCCTGTTCAATTGGAGATTATTTGCTGAAAAACAAATATCAGCTTCAGAAATAATGGTTCCTGCGTGTTCTAGTAGAAGTGAAATATTGGTATTAGAACTAATGAATGACGTATCATCTGCAATGAATACCATTTGACACTTTGTCATCATATGATAACAATGGTCATTAATGTATATGATAAAAAGCAGAGACCCCAGAACGGGGACCCGTGCTGAATGTTTTTCAGTTCAGATTTGGAGTTGTTTGAAAGGTGGATATATTGTTGTCTACCCTCTAAATAGGATTTGAATAACTTCGATGGTGTGCCTCTTATGCCATAGAATGCAAGTTTTTCTAGTAAGATTTCATGTATGTTACATACTCTCCGCATTGAAATTTGAAGAGCATGCCTTCACAAAATTCCCAAATATACCACGAATTGGAGCTGGATTATTGTATTTAGCTTTTTCATTTCTGGTATTGTTATTATCGAATTTTGAAGCCCGTATGAGCACTTGAAACCTCTGCTAAAACAGCACCAATCGGTTGACCAATAGTAATCACGTCAGTAGCACTTTCATCAGATTGTTCTCTATCAGTGTAATTCGAGTATCACTGAGATCATGGTATGAATCTTCTGTATCAGTTGGTACTTCTGCAAACAATTTAAGAAGTTGATCTACTTCCTTCTCTTCCATTATTGCTAACCCCAACAAAAACATAGGGATCCAATAGCACTAACGCGCACACGAACATTAAGATAATTCACCAAACACAGCAACAGCAAGATTCGGGATCGGTCGTGTATAGTCTACTCGACAAGTTGAAAATGGTCTAAAATAGAGATACTGCTCTATTGCCAAAAGCGTGTATTAGCACATGAAAAATTGAAAAAGTTATAAACAATTGAAGATGAAAAAAAAATGGAATTTCGTTTTTTGCCAATATTTCATAAACTATCGATATTTAAGGAATTTCAGAAAAATAATCTGAAAGAAGAGGAAATTTCCAACAAAAAACTCGAAGATCCCGGAACTCTATCTACATTATTTATAATTTTAATTTAACGCCGAAAATGGGTCTCCGAGCGACATTTTTAGGTTGCCCGCGCGGCGTCAAAAGCGAGTACGACACATTAATTAATTTATTTAAGGTATTAAATATTTTTTTCAATCTGAAAAAATTATGGTGTTTTCGGAACACTATAAATATTTTATTCCCGTTGGGAATTTCACATAAAGTTGATTTTTCAACAAGTTAAACGATTGTTAACTAACAAAATTTTCTCGAACTTCTGTCTTAATTGTAAATGAATTTTTTTTTTAATTGTCTTAAAAAAATTTCGGTCCGTAGAGCCTTTTTTATATACATACTTAACAAGATCATTCTATGAAATATAAAAAAATATTCATACTTTGTTTATAATAATTTTTGTACTTGAACAAAAACAAAAAAAATTTTTTTCTCTTTATCATCATATTATCATGTTTTTATCAATACAAGATATAAATTGATTTGCAAAAAAAAAAATTCCCGCTATTTGTTGATAAATTTTTTGAAAACAACTTGATTATTTCAATATTTTTGAAAGTTTTTTCTCCCTAACTTCATTATATTACAAATATTATGTTTTTTGGAAAAAAAAAATCCTTAATAACAATTTTTAATTGTTTATAATCGTTTTTTTAATATTTATATTGTTTAAATAAATAGTTGAGAAACTAGTTCTTCTCTTAGAATCATCATTGACAGTCCTCTATGAAGTAACGAAAATATTTTTTTTTTATCAACAATTCCATTGTTTATTAACTTACCAATTTGTTATGAACAAATTTTTAACTTTGTTAGATTTTTCTTCTGAAACTTCTGAAATTAACAAAAACAACCATATGAAACAATGTATAGAAAAAAATTTTTCCCAATTTTTTATTGTACTTTGGATTTTTTTTTTTATTTGTTATACATGGTTGTTTTTGAAATTGTAAATTAATTAAAAAAATGGAATTGTTGATAAAAAAAATTGTTTTTTGTTACTTCATGAAGGACTGTCAATTATGATTTTTAGAGAAAAAATAATTTCTCAACTAATTATTTAAACAATAGAAATATAAAAAAAAGATTATAAACAATTAAAAATTATTATAATTTTTTTTTTCAAAAATAATAATATTTGTAATTTAATGAATTCGTGGAGAAAAATATTTCAAAAATATTGTAATAATCAATTTGTTTATAAAAAATGTATCAACAAATGGCGGGAAAAATTTTGTTTGCAAATTAATTAATATCTTGTATTAATAAAAAACGATAATATGATGATTAAGAAAAAACATATTTTTTTAACAACATTACTTAGATTTTGTAGTTTTTGTTCAAGTACAAAAATTATTATAAACAAAGTATGAATATTTTTTTTTTTTAGCGTGATCCTGTTGAGTATGTACATAAGAAAGGCTCTACGAAGCGAAAAATTTTTAGGACAATTATTTAAATATTTTTTTTTCATTTACAATTAAGATAGAAGTTCGAGAAAATTTTGTTAGTTAACAATCGTTTAACTTGTTGAAAAATCAACTTCAAGTAAAATTTCCTACGGAAATGAATTATTCATAGTGTTCCAAATACACCATGATTTTTTCAAGTAAAAAAAAAATGTAATACCTTAAATAAATTAATTAATGTGTCGTACTCGCTTTTGACGCCGCGCCGCAACCTAAAAATGTCGCTCGGAGACCCATTTTCAGCGTTAAATTAAAATTATAAATAATGGAGATAGAGTTCCGGGATTTTCGAATTTTTTGTTGGAAATTTCCTCTTCTTTCAGATTATTTTTCTGAAATTCCTTAAATATCGATAGTTTATGAAATATTGGCAAAAAACGAAATTCCATTTTTTTTTCATCTTCAATTGTTTATAACTTTTTCAATTTTTTATGTGCTAATACACGCTTTTGGCAATAGAGCAGTATCTCTATTTTAGACCATTTTCAACTTGTCGAGTAGACTATACACGACCGATCCCGAATCTTGCTGTTGCTGTGTTTGGTGAATTATCTTAATGTTCGTGTGCGCCTTAGTGCTATTGGATCCCTATGTTTTTGTTGGGGTTAGCAATAATGGAAGAGAAGGAAGTAGATCAACTTCTTAAATTTAATACCTTAAATAAATTAATTAATGTGTCGTACTCGCTTTTGACGCCGCGCCGCAACCTAAAAATGTCGCTCGGAGACCCATTTTCAGCGTTAAATTAAAATTATAAATAATGGAGATAGAGTTCCGAGAGCTCAGAATTTTTCATTGGAAATTCTCTGTACTTTCAGAATCTTTCTTTGAAATTCCTCAAATATTAATAATTCATGAAATATTGGCAAAAAACGAAATGCCATTTTTTTTTCATTTTCAATTGTTTATAACTTTTGCAAGTTTTTATGTGCTAATACACGCTTTTGGCATATTTTTCTAGGCGTTATTCCGGATCTAATAAGCTATTACACATAATATTAAGAGCAGTATCTCTATTTTAGACCATTTTCAACTTGTCGAGTAGACTATGTAATAGTAATTTTTCTTACTAGTTGGAGATCAATGGATCACGTGCTAGGCAAAACCTACAATATTTGTCTGAATGGTGCGTTAATATGGTTTCCTCTTCTGGCATTCCTGATTTTGACCAATATTTGATGTTTTGTGAGCGATAAATGAAAATTGTTAGTCTTCTGACTAGCGACCGCTCACGGGTAAATATATAATTCACAATAATTTCTATAAAGTTTATGATAAGGTGCGTCTGTTTTGAAAAGTGCAACCTCAAATGAATCCTTTTACACTTACCATAATGTTCTAATACGAAATGAGTTGTCGGAGCAATGTGACATGATATTCGAATTTGAACAAATAGTCTATTCGAGAAGTGAGTTTCCTGCGGAATTCCAAGTCTCCAAAAAATATGAGTAATAGCTCATTCGATTCGGAATGCAATTCTCAGAAAGATATTTTTTTGTTTTTTTCTGCTGACGAAAATTGCAATTCTTATAAACAAAAAACAAAAACAAAAAAAGGGGTTCAGTTTTTTGAGAATAACTCAAAAACTATAAGAGATAGCAAAAATCGAAAAACAATATCTCAAAGAGAACAAAATTTCCAATAGAAAACTAGTGGAACTCTATCTCCATTAATTTCAATTTAACGCTGAAAATACGGCTCCGCGCCACCGCTACGACATGCGCGCGCCGTCTCTAAATAGAATAAATTATGGTGTATTAAAAATTCGAAAGAACAAGGTTCCATTAGAAGAAAAAAAACAAGTCTATTTTTCAACAAGTTAGGCATTTGTTAATTAGTCCTTACTTTTCGGGCCTCAGTTCTCAAAAAAAACAGCATAAATGTTTAAATGATAGCTTTATACTAAACCAGATCATGTTATAAATGTTATTATATTTTTTTATCATATATTTTGCTATTGCTGTTTTTGCATCAAACAAAAGCATTTAATAACATTTGAAAAAAAAACAGGACATTTGTTTATGAATTGTTTATAAACAAATTGATTAGTTGAATATTTTTGAAAAAAAATTTTTTTCATAGTTCCATTATTTAAATAATTAGTTGAAACATTTTTTCCCTTCGAAAATATCAATTAGCATTTCTCAATAGAATAACAAAAAATAAAAATAAAAGATTGATTTGTTGAAAATATAAACAGGATGTTCATAAAATCAGATGTGGAATCATCTGCGACTGAAAGATCAACTTTAGTCACTATCTTCCATCGTCGTAATAACCTCTTGTGGGGTATTAGCCGGGAAAGTAGTTGTTTTCAGTTAGACATTCACAAAAAATAACTTCATTCTAATCGTGGATTTTTCAATTCACTGAAAAAATCTTTCTATCAATATTCAATTGAGAATGTTTCCCTTTTCAACAAAAATAAAAGAATTATTGAAAAGGGAAACATTCTCAATTGAATATTGAATAGAAAGATTTTTCTGTGAATTGAAAATCCACGATGAAAATGAAGTTATTTTTTGTGAATGTCTAACAGAAAACAACCACTTCTCCGGCTAAAGCCACGCTGGACATTGAACTACATCTGATAGATATTCTGAGAGGACTCTAACTCAAAAGATAAAATTTGCATTTTTATTTAGATAGTTATTTGATTTTCTATTCCAGTCCTAATTAAAAACTCATATGGATGAATGAGGCAAAGAAGAATGTTTTCCAAAAAAAGAGTACTCACCAGAAATCATTTTTAACATTGACGCAAGAGAGGCATCGCATTCACTGGGTCTTCAATACATTTTTGTCGACGAAAATCTATTTCACGCTTCCACGATCATCAGGAAGACCGGAAGAAATGGGAAACAAATTATTGTTTATTAAGTTAACAATTTGTTATAAACAAATATCAAATCCCATTATATTTTTTTTCTGAAACTACAAAAAATAACAAAAACAACTATATGCAACAAAAAGTAAAAAAAAAGATTTATATTTTTTATAGATTTAAATTTAGAAAAATAAAAAAAATCAATTTTCAAAATTTTCAATCAGATTTTCTTGCATATGGTTGTTTTTGTTATTTCAAATAGTTTCAGAAAAAAAAATTTAGATTTGAAATTTGTTTATAACAAATGGTTAACTTAAAAAACAACAAAATTTTCAATTCATTTTTTTTATTTTTGTTATTTTATTGAGAAATTCCACTTATTAAATTATTAAAAAATTAATAAATATTCAAATAATTGAACTATGAAAAAACGATAACAAACAAAATGAAATGTAAAAATTTTTTTTTCTGTTTTTTTCCAATGTTATTGAATGCTTTTGTTTGATCCGAAGCCGCAATAGCAAAATATATGAATAGAAAAAATAACAATATTTTTTTAATTTTTCATTTTTTGTTGTAAAAAAATTATAATAAACAAAATAAACAACTTTTTAAAACTTTCATGACGTGATCTTGTTGAGTATATATATATATATATATATATATATATATATATATATATATATATATATATATATATATATATATATATATAAAAGAAGTGATCCAAGGCGCGAAACATTTTTAGAGCTATTATTTAAACATTTATGCCGTTTCTTATGAAAACTGAGATCCGAAAAAAAAGGACTAATTAAATTGAAATTATAAATAATGGAGATAGTTTTTAAGAACCTTGTTTCCGATTTTCGCTATCTCTTGTGGTTTTTGAGTTATTCTCAAAAAACGGAACTCCTTGTTTTTGTTTTCTGTTAATAACAATTGCAAATTTGTCAGCGGAAAAAAACCAGAAAAATCTTCCTCAGAATTGCATCCCGAATCGAATGAGCTATTACTTATATTTTTTGGAGACTTGGAACTATTTTTCGCAGGAATCTCACTCCTCGATTAGACTAAAAGTGAATCGAATTTGCTTAGATCGTTACAATTTTCCTATAACGTTAGTAGGAGATAATTGAAATATCGTATTCCATTCAGAAATGTATCAGAATTGAATAGGTAAACTCCCTATTGAAAATCAGCGGAGCACTAATGCTGTGATAACAATCATATGAATTGTATTGTATACGAATTGAATGTTCGTAACGGAACTTGATTTCACATTTTGAAATATTTTCATTTACTTCCCTTCCTGTATACTGTTTCCTTGTTTCCGATTTTCGCTATCTCTTGTGGTTTTTGAGTTATTCTCAAAAAACGGAACTCCTTGTTTTTGTTTTCTGTTAATAACAATTGCAAATTTGTCAGCGGAAAAAAACCAGAAAAATCTTCCTCAGAATTGCATCCCGAATCGAATGAGCTATTACTTATATTTTTTGGAGACTTGGAACTATTTTTCGCAGGAATCTCACTCCTCGATTAGACTAAAAGTGAATCGAATTTGCTTAGATCGTTACAATTTTCCTATAACGTTAGTAGGAGATAATTGAAATATCGTATTCCATTCAGAAATGTATCAGAATTGAATAGGTAAACTCCCTATTGAAAATCAGCGGAGCACTAATGCTGTGATAACAATCATATGAATTGTATTGTATACGAATTGAATGTTCGTAACGGAACTTGATTTCACATTTTGAAATATTTTCATTTACTTCCCTTCCTGTATACTGTCTCATATAGTAGCAGACATATCTGAAAGAATATTAACATTTCTTGTACTACTAACACACATTTCTCTCATTGTATCATGTAAACAGAGATGTATCTCCGATACTCATTCATCAATAATCTGCACGTCTGAAAGTTGGAGTATCCCACGGCACTGTATATCCAATTGACAGACCTTGTTCGGGCGCACACTCAAATAAGATCCCCAAGTGCAATTCGGTCATCCTAGTCTGTGTAACTGTTATCCATACAGAAAGAAGCGATTTCCTCGAAAAGAAGAGCACTCGAGAAACTTCCGTCGAAAACATTCGCCAACCTCAAACCACGCGATAACTTTTGTTTTTATTGGAGTGTCAGTTCTGTCAGCTTGCGTTCAGTCTGAGAGCTCTAAATTGATGGTTACAATCGTTCTCTCATGCACTTCTACGTCTGAACGGAATTCTCTCACCTATCTTCAATTTCGTATGAGAATGAAGTCTGCCCGGGATTCCGAATGTAATCATTCAGTATGAACGTATTGTCTGCGTTGGGCTACATTTTATTATAACTATCGAATTGGTTTTGAGGCTGGGAAGTTGCCGATGAATCGAGGTGAATGTTCATGTATGGTATGGACAATTTTCTGTATTGAAGTAGAGTTCTTGAAATTAAAGTAATTAATAAAAAACGTTTTTGAAAAGAAGCTTTTATTCAAATGCACTAAGAAAAAAATAAGCACTTTGGATGTGTGACGTAGGTTATTTCGTGAGTTATATATTCAAAAGCTTGTGGTGCAAAGTTTTTAGTTCGAATACAAAAGCGACAAGCTTTTGAATCTATAACTCACGGAATAACCTACGTCACACATCCAAAGCAATTATTTTTGACTTTTTAGTGCATTTGAATAAAAGCTTGTCTTCGAAAAGGTTTGTTATTAATGATTTTGTTTTGTTCTTTTTAGTACTTAAGTACGCCTAAATTTATGCATTTTTGTCAAATCATCGTTATTATGAGGCCTTTGAATATTAACTCATCCACCATCTTCAATTTATGAATTTCAACTAGAAATCAATGATCTTCGACTTCATTCATAATCTCCGACCCCAAAAACATACCAATTTTGAATCGAATCGGAGCATAAACACAGAGATCATCGGACATCTTGGACCCGCCATTTTGATTTAATGAACTCTGAATGAATATTCATAATCTTTGACCCTGAAAATCCCCACATACCAATTTTGAATCGAATCGGACCATAAACCTAAATCTCGTCCGCCATATTGGAGCGCCATTTTGTTTTTTTTATAACAAAAAGTCCATGAGCCGCTATTTCGATATCATGAATTTTGAGAAAAAGTTCATAATCTCCGACTCCAAAAACTCCCACATGCAAATTTTGAATAGAATCGGACCATAATCACAAAACTTGTTCGCCATCTTGGAGCCGCCGTCTTGAAATTTTGAATTTTGACAAAAAATAAAAAAAATCAAAACGATACTCATAAATGAATTTGTCTGTACACTTTTCGAATAAAAGTTGTGGAGCTAATGAAGCTTTATCCAAAGACATCTAGTTTGCCGATATTGTTATGAAAATGATAAACTGAGATTTTTCCAATTTTTCAACTCAACATTTCGACACTACTGGACTGATTTGGCCAACATCTGAATTTATTCGAGGCATTGATGGATGGATATTTTTGTGACGAATTTTGTTACAATCGGAAGGGAAATATGGCCTCCACTTTGTTAACAAATTTCGTAATATGTATATAACATGAGTTGAATCAATTTATAATCTTACATCCCATAAAGTTACTTTGCACAATGGAGAAATACGAAAAAAATCATTTCGAGTTGACCACATAGACCGATTTGCAGTCAGTACAAGGTGGGCCAATCATACTAGATTTCGTCTGATTGGCCCACCTTGTACTGCATGTGAATCCTAATGAAATTAATTAACTCATGTATTTGAAAACAGTATTTCTATTTTTGTATAAACCTTGAACTTTTCAATAAAAAGTTTCTGAAGTATTCAAATTCCCCTAAATGCATCCTGTATATTTCTATATAATACGTTCGCAATCGAAAGTAAGAAGTATAACCAGCACCAGAAGATATTGACAGTACTTACTTGGGTTTCAATCCTAATGTCAATTGGAAAAATAATAACTAATAGTCTAAGAGCCGGTGGGAGATCGACCTTCACCGATCTGATAACTCGATGAGACATATTTTTTATCAAATATAATTTATAAACAAATATGCCTATGATAACTTGCCTATCGAAAAGTGTTCATAGCTATTTTTAATTGAATTAATTTCAATCAATTTTCTTTCATCACCTTCACTCTTTTGATAACCGAATGAGTTTCATCTCAACTGATAGTTTTCAACACTCAGAATATGCCTAGGTAGGCTTGCCTACTTATTTCTGTGCATGGCTACCTGGCAAGCAGATGTGAACAGGTAAGTCAATATAGGTAACTACACCGATCTGTTAACCAATCGAAATTGATATCATAGGTAAGATAATTTAATTACAAAACCAATCGTATAGGCTTGTCTGCAAAAAATTGTACATGAAATATTATTGCCAAGCTATAAATTCTTAGAATTTTAGCTATTTGATAGGTGCGAGAGAGAAAGTAGAGCGTCCGAAGTCCGTGTGATAGAACAGGACACAACATAGCAGCTGCACGCTACCTGACCGTTGAATGTATCCGAGTGCGCATGCTCGTGTACATGTGAGTGACAGTGACAGCATTTATTTACACTCGACAGTAATTTTGAACTCTAATTTATTATTACTCTAATTTCGATCACAATTTTCGTATTATTTCACACTATATATACTTACAGCTATGAAATAATCAAAAATGAATAATTTAATATATTAATAAATAAAAAAAAACATTTTTTTTTTAAAGCTAATATAAAATTTAAAAATGATAAAAAAATCTATATTTTGTATTTAAAATTAAATAAAGAATAATTTATTTATTATTTAAAAAATCCTAAGGAAAAATAATTATTTTAAAATTTCAGTACAATAAAAAAAGAAACACAATATAAAAAAATAAAATTTAATACATTTATGTTGTTAAAAGCGTTTATTACAAAGCATATAAAAGAGTTCAAAATTACTGTCGAGTGTAAATGAATGCTGTCACTGTCACTCACATGTACACGAGCATGCGCACTCGGATATATTCAACCGTCAGGTAGCGTGCAGCTGCTATGATGTGTCCTGTTCTATCATACGGACCTCGGACGCTCTACTTTCTCTCTCGCACCCATCAAATAGCTAAAATTCTAAAACTTTATAGCTTGGCAATCATATTTTATATACGATTTTCTGCAGGCAAGCTTATACGATTGGTTTGTAATTAAATTATGTTACCTATGATATCAATTTCGATTGGTTAACAGATCGGTGTAGTTACCTATATTGACTTACCTGTTCACATCTGCTTGCCAGGTAGCCATGCGCAGAAATAAGTAGGCAAGCCTACCTAGGCATATTCTGTGTGTTAAAAACTATCAGTTGAGGTGAAACTCATTCAGTTATCAACAGAGTGAAGGTGATGAAAGAGAATCGATTAAAATTAATTCAATTGAAAATAGCTATGAACATTTTTTGATAGGCAAGTTATCATGGACATATTTGTTTATAAATTATATTTGATAAAAAATATGTCTCATCGAGTTATCAGATCGGTGAAGGTCGACCTCCCACGGTCTCCTCTACTATAATATGTATTAGTATAGTTTAAATTTGAAATTGAGAATTATTAAAATATAATGATGTTCCGATTGTCGCTGAAACGGAAACAGAATACAGGGTTAAGAAAATTCTCATGAATGGTAATTCACATACATTTTTCATTTTAGAAAAATGCTTCGCCGATATTGGCATGAAAATGGAAGATTGGGATTTTGTTTCAATCTTCCAACGGTCGCCATTTTGAAACTAATGGATAGATTTGGCTCATCTCAGCTCTTTCAAGGCATTGATGGTAAATATTTTTTTGGCGAATTTTGTTTCATTTGGTTGAAAACTGTGGCCTCCAGATTGTTAACAAATTTGTTATGTATATATACAGTGTTCGTCATAAGGTTGGCGACATATGGGAAAAAAATATTATTGAAATTTCTGAAAAATGCTAATGGCGGTTCGTTTCTGCATGTCTGACAACTGAAGAATCCGTTGCGACTTATATCACGTTACCTCAGATTAGGCGATAATTGAAAAAAAAAAATGTCTGTGGTGCCAAAAAATTGATCAAATTGACAAGATATCGAAAAAATTTATGGAGAAAATGTGTTTGGAATTCAACGAAGGCCCCATGTACCAATTTTGATTCATATTGAAGAAACAAAAATTCCATTTTATTCCTCTACCCTCATGAAGAAACATTAAACATTGTTGTTTCATTTGGAAACATCTTTAATGAACTGAATCACATAAGTTCGGGTCAAAACTAATCAAATATTTGTGTAATAAACATTTTGGTGGAGATTAATTATGAAAACTTTTTTAGGCCCAAACCAGTAAATAGGATTAAAACCAAATAATATTCGTAATTCAAACTCAATAATACATTATTTATCCTAATTGAATTTGGTATTGTTTAGGTGGATGTTGTAAAAATAAAAAAAACTCAATAAACAAACAATGTACAAATTTTCAATATTCTACTTGACCACCTTCGCTCTCCATACATAGAATTCTGGAAAACATTTCGCGACGTACATTTTCCAACATAGTTCTGCTGATCAGTGCTGCACAATTCCTTATACAAATTTCTAAACGTTGTTTATAAACATTGCTTTTCAGGTTACTGATATTAAATATGGCAAGGATAAATAATGTATTATTAAGTTTTAATTACAAATATTAGTTGATTTAAATTTTATTTACGCGTTGAGAATATTGAATAGGCTCATGTGCATCAATATACAGGGCAAGACTACACCTAGTAACAAGACTAAATCGTGTTTTCATAATTAATCTCCCGCAAAATGTCTATTCACAAATATTTGAATAGTTTCGACCCAAACTTATGTGATTTAGGTTATTGAAGCTGTTTCCAGATGAAACAAGAATGTATAATGTTTCTTAGTAATCGTAGAGGAATAAAATGGTATTTTTTTTTTCAGTGTGGTTCAATATTGGTACATGAGGTCCTCGTTGGACTCCAAGAACATTTTCTCAATAATATTTTTCGATATCTTGGCAACTTGACCCATTCTTGGGCACCTCAGACAACTTTTTTAAAATTTCCTTCAAATCTGAGATCACGTGATATGAGTCGCAACCGATTTTTTAGTTGTCAGACATGCAGAAATGAACCGCTATCAGAGTTGTTCAGAAATTTCAATAACAATTTTTTTTCCCATATGTAGCCAATTTTATGATGGACATATATATATATATATATATATATATATATATATATATATATATATATATATATATATATATATATATATATATATATATATATATATATATATAATGTGAAAGTGGGAAAATGTTGTCCTTGAGAAATTACGAAAAAGGAATTTGTGGCATATTGGAGAGATTTTAAATTACAGAAAAAAAGTATCCTCAAGCGAGACTCGAACTCGCAACCCTAAGCTAGCCGGGCTTACGCTCTACCGATTGAGCTATGGAGGCTATGAGAATCGACACACACTCTTGAACACTTTACTTCCTTCAATTTAATGTGATGTTGGAATGAATCGAAAAATCAAACGTACTTATCAGTGGCCGTCGAAACCCGGTACCTATTCACCCAAACATCATCGTCGAAGTGACGATTTCAGTAGAAGTTCTAGGAAGATGATCTCCAACCACTGATAAGATTTAGCCGAATATATGATGTGAAAGTGGGCAATTATTTCCCCCTTTCACATCATATATTTGGCTGAATCTTATCAGTGGTTGGAGATCATCTTCCTTGAACTTCTACTGAAATCGTCACTTCGACGATGATGTTTGGGTGAATAGGTACCGGGTTTCGGCACGATAATACGTCGATTTTCGATCCATTCAACATCACGATAAATTGAAAAGAAGTGTTCACGTATGTCGATCCTCATAACCTCCATAGCTCAATCGGTAGAGCGTAAGCCCGGCAACCTTAAGGTTGCGAGTTCGAGTCTCGCTTGAGGATGCTTTTTTTCTTTAATTTAAAATCTGTCCATTATGCCACAAATTCCTTTTTCATAATTTCTCACGTACAACAATTTCCCACTTTCACATCATATATTTGGCTGAATCTTAACAGTGGTTGGAGATAATATTCCTAGAACTTCTACTGAAATCGTCACTTCGACGATGATGTTTGGGTGAATAGGTACCGGGTCTCGACGGCCACTGATGAGTACGTTTGATTTTTCGATTCATTCCAATATCACATTAAATTGAAGGAAGTAAAGTGTTCACGAGTATGTGTCGATTCTCATAGCCTCCATAGCTCAGTCAGTAGAGCGTAAGCCCGGCAAGCTCAAGGTTGCGAGTTCGAGTCTCACTTGAGAATTCTTTTTTTCTTCAATTTAAAATCTGTCCATTATGCCACAAATTCCTTTTTCATATATATATATATATAAATAAATAGGTATATATATATATATATATATATATATATATATATATATATATATAATTATCGTTGTGGTGGCGTTCTCAATAGGTAGTATGTCTATTGAATTCTGAAATCTATCTAATAATCAAAATAGTTTTAAATTTCGGTTGTTAATGTGAGGAACATCAACTGTGACGTATTCACGAATTTGCAACTCCGCACGCGATACCTACATAATGTTTCTTGCAAATAAAAGTATCTTTTCAATTCCGAAAATTTTGCCAATTGGCGATTTTGCAAACCACACTCGGGAACGGGAAAAATATTCATTAGTTTAAAACTACTTGCACCGAAATATTATGCAGTAGCACATTCCAAATTTGCTTTTGCATGTAATAATAAGCCTTTTGATTCAAGTGAATCTATAGCACAGGGTTTTGAGACTATATACAATTGAATTTTTGTAAAGGAGCTCACGGAACAAAACACGTACTCCACGGCAACGCAATACAAACGATTAGAGCTGAAGGCTAACGAGGACCGAAACGCGATATTCCTCTGTTTCCCATATGTACTGTTTATTGTTTACGTGTTGCGCTTCCTTCGAACGGGATGTAAATATATCTGGTGTTACTTGCATTGAAAATAACAAAATGTCAGTGTCTACCAGGTATGCGACAGGCTAAAAATCTCTTCAGCAACTTCAACCAATAATGATATGAGTCTCAAATCAATATCGGGATTTCTAACCTAAGGAAGTAAGGCTAAGAAGATAACAATTAGCACATACATATTCTGGGAAGTAAAACCGAAAACACCCTACATATTCTGTACGCCAAAAAATATTGAGGATTCTGGCGTCGCACCAGTTGACAGTGAGAGGAGTACCGCATATTTATCCCCCAAATTCCTGATAAGCTTGGGCTCCAGGGACTGATATATCAGGAGGAGAAGAGACACAAAATGTCTTACCAATAATCATAAAACAAAGTTTTTTAGGGTAAATGAACGCTAGCAGTTAATATCCAGCAACAGCGTATTGTTCCAGATTATGTGCGAAGTTGTAGATTTATTAATTCATCCCATTTTATTTATACCAAACTTCAAGTATTAAAAACCTCTGTTATTATTTTGTAATCGCTTCTTCAAGAGAAATATATATGAAAAAACTCACGATATACATTTTTTTATTCATTTTTCCACAATATAATATATTTTTATAATTTAATTGAAATTATCGGAATTATAGTGAAAAAATGTTTCGCATCTTTGAATTGCTTGCAAATTCAACCGTTGGTAAAGAATAATTTTTTCAATATTTTTTGGTAATTGCAGAATTTTATGTTTTGCGACACAGGAAAAAATTACCTCAAATTGCATTAAAAATTATTTCTATGCTTCGAAAATTTCCTTGCTGGTTTTTCCATTTCGGTGGGGTTCCAAGACATTTCGAAATAATGTTGAATTTGGAATTAATAATGAATATGAGAACTGACCTACCGGGACTTCCTCGATTTTTTTATGGAGGCTTACTTGACAACTAATAAATTTTTGTGGAAATTTATTTAGGACGTTCTGAATGCGATATCACTCTTGCGAGTGATTCTTCTTTGGATTATTCTGTTTTGCAAACTGTAATAATGCATCCAAAAACATTTTTTGAGCGTTTTATAGATTTGCAACCCTCTATGTGGATTGAAAGGTACCTTTTTCCTATATTTAGAAATTTATTAAACAATTGATCACAGAATGAGAGTTTTGATTTCGGTTGCAAATGTGAAGAACATCAACTGTGACGTATTCCCAAATCTGCAACCACTCACGTGGTATTCTTGAAAATGTTGCCAATCGGCGTTACTACAACTACACTCACATTGGCAAATAGGCAGTACAGTAGCACCAAGCAAATTTGTTTTTCCATCTCGAGAGCATTTCGATTCAATTCAATATATTACAAAGTGTTTTGACTATATAAAATTCCAATTAGCAAGAGGAGCTCATGGAACAACATGGGTACTACGGCAAGCCATTACAAAAGATTAGAATTGTAAGCCCTGTATATTGTTTACGTGCTGAGCTTCTCTTGAAAATATATTTCCCCGTCTTTTGAATTGCTTGCATTGAACAGAACACAATGGCAGAGTCTTCCAAGTATGTAGCTGGCAAATATCATTTTCAATAACTTCAACAGGCATTAGTCTGCAATCAATAACAGGAGTTCCAGTAGGGCACTGTAAACTGAGAGAACGTCTGAGGAAGAGAAAGAGAAAAGCACATGTAGATTCTAGGAAGAAAACTTGGAAACACAGCTCCACATTCTGATGAAGTGTGATGATGTATATAAGAAAGATTTAGAAACATGGGTACCAGTTAACAGTGAGAGAAATGCCACAAATTTATTCTCTCAGCTTGCTCAGGGATTTGGGGTTCGAGGAGCTGCTATGGCAGGAGGAGGAGGGACAAAATAAATCTAATCCGAACGTAGTTCATCAAATTCAGTCACCTTAGGCATAAAATGGAGTAAACAAAAGACACTAGCTTCACTAAATGATTTTCACTGAACTGGGTTTACAAAACCACGACACGTGTTTTGCTATACAAGAGCTTTTTCAAGTGGTGATAATACTGAGGGTATTATCATCATTATTTTGTGAATTGGGTTTAGTGAAAATCATTTAGTTAAATGAGTGTCTTCTGTTTACTTTAATATGGATTTTCATCAATTATTGGCCGCATCAATTCACAAAAAAAACCTTTGGCATTAATTTGGCTTCTGTGTCAAGAAAGTAAGGGCTATTTTGTAAATCAAGAACAATATCGCGCTGGCTTTGATAAATATTCATGATTGAAGGTCAACAAATCTCCCATATCCTATGGCTTAGAAACCAATTGAGGTCATTGTCAATATAGTTCATATAATTTTTCTCTCTGTTTAATTTTTCAAGTTCAACGAGTCGATCAGAAAAAAACGGCTTCAACGTTACCATTTCGTTTAGCCCATGCATAAAATAAGTAATTGTTCAACGTATGGATGTCCGAAAGAAAGAATAAAGAAATAATCACTGTTGGCTATGCATAAAAAATGTAGTATTTTCCGTTAGCTATAACGACAAATGGTCAATTCAGTTTTAGATATTATATATATTAATGCATTCATCATGATGTCTGTTGAGGAAACCAATAAGCCAAGAATTGTACGATCCACGTGCCCCGAACCCTTGCTTTTTGGTTTTCACCAGAAGACAATCTCGGAAAATGAATTTATTTTTCTCTATCTCTCACTTTTATTGCGATTATTTTCCTTGAGCTCGTCAATATTCGTATTACTACTAATCTTAACATCTCACTTTGAAAATGCTCCTCAAAATCTTCCTATTTCTTCTGAAGCCAGTCCCCTACTCCTCCCCTTCTTGGCGAACTAGTGACGTGCTCTCCAACCAACATCCCATCTCAAATCACAAATTCTTTATGTGAGCATTAATAAATAACTTTCCCCCCTACAGTTCTTCGGAGGTGCCCAATAACCCTATTCTTAACCTCGCATTTCGATAATAGCATCAGTTAGAGCTGGTGTTTAACATCAGTTACAGCTGGTGTTCATTTATTAATTCGTTTGAATTATTCTTTTTCTGAAAATTTAATGTATTTATTATTATTTATTGCTAGTATAACAATATTTATATCAGGATTAGGGGCTCTAATTTTGAATATGATTTGAAAAAAATTATTGCATTATCAACATTAAGTCAATTAGGATTAATAATAAGAATTTTAGCTTTAGGCAACTGATTTCCAAGCGACTTATGCAAAAAACTCTTGAACTTGAATATTTGTTAACACCGGCGTGCTCCCTTTCTCGATATTGTAATGGAGTTACAATTTTTCTGTTTGAATAAAACAACCAAAAGTCATGGATTTAATCAAAATCACATCTCAGTTATTAATTACCGTATACATATTTTGGACCTTTTGGATTGGAATCTTCGAATTGAACATAACTAGATCTAACGTATCTCTTCCGTTATAAATATTATACAACGCCGCGCCGTGATCATATAATAATACGCATATGCCGCTCTGACAGTTAGCGATCGCAAAGCAGCAACAAAATAAATCAATCACATGCCGGTCACCGAAGGAGATACACCGCCGTCCCAAAGAATTTGAGCTACAAAACTACCTGACAACCGTCTTGGTAAGAAATATTCCGAGTCGGAAAAATACAGGACTACGTCAGACCAGCAGAATAGGTAAGGGCCAAGTATTTGGAATCTCTGTGGAAAGAAATTTATGGAGACAGTTGTGCCTGAGCCGAGTAACAGTCTACCACGCCATCAGCAGTCACTCGAAGTCAGACGTCACGAGCCCAGCTACCTCACGAACCACCTCCTGTACCAGAAGCTCAGCCAGATAATATTCCAAATCGGTGAATATAATATTTCACGTGGTCTGAGTATTTTGAGAAGTCCGTAGAATACCGGAGTGCGCCTGAGCGGAAGAGTTAGGAGAAAGTGAAAGTTAGGCGAGCTACATTAACTCCTTGATGGAGAGATCAGTATTAGTGTCCGGTACGTGGGAATTATAAGGAAGCTTCTGCTTGAAAGACCCCAAGCATCCGTTAGTATACGCTCCTGGTTGTTAATGCGATCCTCAAGTTTGGCACACCCTCCCTGCTTTTGTGGTCTATTAATTTTCGTTTTTGTTAGTTACTGTTACCGCCAGCCAACTCCTCTGTAGCTTTTTGGAATGAAATAAATTTGATTGAATTTATTCAGACATGGTTGTTTTATTTGTTAAGTTCATTGGTCTGTCTAGAATTATCTATTACGCATGCGGCACCCAGGTCCCAAGCCCAGTCAAGGGCAAGTAAAATATGCCCTCCTGGTCCCGTTGAGTTTGTCAGTATCATGGTGACCCCTGGACTATTTCATTTCTTTACTAAGAGACAGCCCGGAATAAGTGGCCTTTCCATGTTGAACATATGATGGCACCCAAGGTAACCGGACAACAGGAATTGGGCGCTAAAATTTGATTGTGGGAGAAAAGACACTTACAATTTTGAATATGCCTTCAGAACGTCAAAATGAAGCGATAACAAAAAAGCTTTATCTTTATGGTTCGCTGCAAATTCAAATAGCACCAATAATCGTAAACAGAGTCTATCAGTGACTTTTTTCTTTATTTTTTTTCGGAAGTGGATGAATGCAAAAAGTTAATTGTCAGCAATAGCACAATGTTCCTGATCACGTGGGAAAATGCAAAATCGTTAGTTTAGCCCATTCATATATCTAAAATCGCAACTTGAGTTAAAAGCACGGAATCATCTCGCCAAAGAAAAACTAGTCTTGCATCAAGTTATTCTTCTTTGTAATATTTATGTATATAAGTTCTCAATTAAGACTGGGTAGAAAATTCAAACATCTCACAATAAAACACAGAAGTCTGTAAGATCTCGATATCATTTCATTGAAAATGAAAAATGTCTTATTCCTCAAGACATGAGACTACAAATAATAATAATGATAATAATAATTTGTAGTCAGCTGTCTTAATAAGACATTTTTCACTTATATTGAAAATTTTCACGTTCAATTAGGGTTCTTTGACAGTATCTATTAGTGTAGTTTAACATCCAGCGTTCGCATAGTGCCATGGAAGTTGTTGTTTTCTGTTAGAAATCACGAAAAACGATGTTTTCAACAATCAATTGTTATCATAAATACATGTTTCTATGAATATACAATCTTGTTCTATCAGTGATGATAAAATTGCTATATATTATTTATGGATAGTATTCATATACTGACGGGTGGCTAGGTTTTATCCTTTTAATTTTTCTCAAAATTTCTGATGCAATTTTCATTGTTCATGATATTTGTATGCAACTCATGAGGTTATAAGCATTCATGATATTCCTCACTGAAGGTCATCACCAGCCTTATTTGTGCCATTGTTATTAATTACTATTATGGTTAGAGAAAGCCATAAATATATATAGTGGCAAAATTTTTTTTTGAATAACTTGAAACTCTTATGCAATTAATGTTATCTACAATAACCTTGCTTTTTTTCGATAGTCACCACTGCACAATTATGACGATGAAAGATTGTTACATCACATAAACAAAAACCCAAATTCTTCCCATCTCGAATTTTTCGAAATCAAAGAGTTCGCGTGGAATTGTTCTTCATGATTCGAATGGTTGGTCATTATATCAATTTCCCATCGGGAAATTGAAACAAAACGAACGGATCCCACCGAACGCCGCCGCTTGAAGAAAATCTGAAATGAGCCCTCCAAACTTCTTCACGCAACACTTTCAAAAAATATAACCGGAAGGCAATAAATAACGAGTGCTTAATTGAAGAATGTTGTTCGGAAATTTCACAGGAACTCCTTGAAACTTTTAATTAAGTGGTAATGAAAAAACTTCGCAAAATGCGGTTTGATATTTTGAGTTAATTAATATTTTCATATTCATTCGGTTGGATTGTTATCTTTCGTGCGGTGATGGGGAATGAAATACGCAACTGTGATATCTAAATTATAATTTATTGAAAACACACTCGAATATTTTTCTAAAAACGAAAACAAATTTCCAGTTCTTGCTCAGATCAGTGAACTGATAAATCATTTCCAATAGATAATAGTCAATTGGTGAATATTGTTATAGTACTATTGAATTGAATTGTTATAGAAAAGCGCTTTCCCACACAAAATTTTCAACTGGAGAATTGGATTGAAACAGCTGGAAAAAATCATCGGTAAACTTGGAATCTTTTGAATAATGACTTCGGAGAAAATATTTAGGCTGCTTGATGTCTATGATAAAAAATTTCATGTAGTAGGCAAAGGCAACAAATTGAAAATCAAAATCAATCAAATGTATTTATGAAAATGAACATGTTTTCTGAAAGAGTTAATAAAATTCAAATTCAAGTGACAGCAATCTATTTTCTGAAGCGATTTTCGAAGTATCCAACTTGAACAGGTCACCCTGTAATGAATTGAAACCATTTTAAATTCCAAATCAATAATCCGATTCCATACAATTCTGTGATAGATTATTCGGAACTCAATAACCAACAACTTGAAAACCATATTATCGAATGTTTTCAAACAGAGTTACTCTGAAAAGTAGAGTGTATGGTGAGAAACAGAGCCGAACTCGACTATTGGCTAGCAGTCTTAGGCATGGTGCCCACTGGAGCGATGCGATAGACGATTCAACAGAAGCGATCTTTCATGGCCTGATAACGGCGCAAAACTCTTGTGGCCACTGAAAAAGAGTGACAAGCGATACGATAACACATCTGCACCATATCCACTGTATAATCTGCTGTTGTTTTCATGAGCTCTTCAGCGGAGGATGTCATTCTTGCTCACCAGTAATTTCGTCTACGGAAAAAACGGTAAAATATTAGATACACCCATATAATATCACAATATTGTACACCTTGCGGCAATGGTGTCCTGCGAACTCCCTCTTCTTCTTCTTCTCTTCTTCTGTGCACATGGTGGGATGGTTCCGGAGAACCCATGCCTCTTTACTTGGGCCCATTGTGCGCCCACGTGATCTGAGAATCAACTGGGCATCCCGATTTCTCTGACGAAACTCAGAAGTTTCCTCAGCTGAATCTCTTTGACATCTTCTGGGTTCAGAATTATGCTACCCAGGTTGATCTCCCTCAGTTGCACCAGAGCGGGGCACTCAGTAAGGATGTGTGAGGATGTCTCGTCATCTTCCAGGCACCATCTGCATGAGGAATCATCTGTGATCCCGATGAATTCCATGTGCCTGTTCAGGTGATTGTGTCCCGTTAGAAGCCCAGTTACAATCCTGATATCCCGTCTGTTGAGTGACAGAATCTCTCTTGACATTTTTTCTGAAGGCCCATCCATTTGGGGCTTCGATTGCCCCATGCATGGCGGTTCCTGCCATGTTTTGATGAACTGTTTCTGTAGCAGTCCCTCCATGTTTGAGATGGCCATGCTATTGGGTATTCCCAAGATTGGTTCCGGTCCGACCGGAGTCTTTCTCGATCCAATTTCGACTACACTGTCTGCCTTTTCGTTCCCAGGAACACCTGTATGTCCTGGTACCCATATGCGGCTGACTTTCCTCGTTATTTGCAAATTTTCTATGGCGTTTCTACACTCGAACACCAATTTGGATGTGATCTTGTTTGATTCTATCGCTATAATTACTGCCTTGCTGTCCGAGTGAATGAGAATAGGTTGTCGAGGTTTTCCTGAACGCAGGTGAGTAAAGCATATACTTCGGCCTGGAACACTGAAGCGTATTTGCCTATAGGAACTGAGATTTATCTCTTTGTACCTTCCTTGTCTACTCCTACGCCAGACATTACCCGAAGTCTTGATCCATCTGTATACCAGGTTGATCGGTAGACAGTGGGTCTGCGGGGTGCAGCGTCTTTCCATTCACCGCTGGTAAGGATAATGATTTTTGGCCCCTTTTTAACATTCAGAACCGGCGGGATGCTACCTCTTTCCATTTGTAGGATTGCCTTGTTCCAAATATTGGAGTGTCCATGGCTGCCTCCGTGCCAATCCATTGGCATGTACATTGGAGTCTGTAGGCAGTATGCATGGCTTCATGTTCATTGACTAGGTGCAGAGGTGGCAGTCCTAGCAGAACTTCTAGAGCTCTGGTAGGCGTCGTACTCATAGCACCTGTCATTCCTAGGCAAGCCAGTCTTTGTACTTTATCTAGTTCATTTCTGGACTTGCTTCTTGTGGTGCCGGTCCACCAGACATGTACCCAATCGTTAGCGTTGGGCGAATTATCGCCGTATATATCCAATGTAGGTTTTTTGGTGTCAAGCCCCACGTCTTGCCGAAGGCTCTCCTGCATGCCCAGTAGAAGCAGATAGCCACTACAGTTACATAAATTTGAAGAGTTATACAGAACTAGATCAGACAAAGTTACCTACTGGCTTTTACTGCGACTACTGTCACCAATACTGCCAAGTCGAGCAATACTGTTGCGTGGAGCGATCGACAAGCTGTGTCGCTCCCACCGTAGACACCAATAATTATCGACGTTGCATCAAGATTGCACCGGTGTGCATTGTTATAGTTGCTTACATAAGGAAAGCAAATTGATTATCGCATCACTTGTCGTATCGCCTATCGCATCCCTCCAGTGGACACCGCGCCTAATAAATGCTTTGATACAATGTATTTTAGACCAAGGAGAACTTGATTGACTTTGGAATCAGATCAACAATGATCAGAATCAATGTTGCCGAAAGAATTATTAATCACCCTGATTCAAAGAGGAAATTGCTATCTCGAATAGGTCGTTCTCGGCACATTTATCGCAGGTTTTAAGAAAAAGGTATGTACCTCAAAGAGCCTACTCAGGAGACACAATGGCATATGTAAATAAATAATACATTTTTATTTAACTACCAACATCATAACCCATGTCAACCACCTCTAGAAATCCAACAAGAATATACCATTTCTCCAACAAGCTGGGCTACCTTTTTCCTAACCAGAATCCAAATGATTCCCGTAATATCACTCACGAAATCGACTTAAATGCACCTGAAACTGAATTCATTCAAAATAATCAAAGCAAATGTGTTCAATCCATCCTATATATTGTCAGATACTCATGTAATACACCCAAAATAGTGGTCACTCGATGACCCTGTATTCCGAGTCCCGATATCCAAATGCGATCAAGGAGTATAAAAATCTGGTTATATTGGAAAACAGACATAAGCCATTCATTTCAGGGATCTCTCTATGTCTCAAATTTTAAGCACTACTTTAAACATTGGCCAAACTGACTGAAGAGATTCAAAATTATAAGTTTTTTTTCATGCATCAGGAGAAACAGGAGAAATCCTTGAAATGTAGACGGTTGGAATGTATAAAACAATAGAGGCGAAAACACACTCATCCTAATGTTGCAATTTTTCTGCGACCAAAATGGCTCCCGCGATAAAGTTCGAATATTTTTTGTGGATTCGAATAAACCACGAGTCCGCAGAATTTAAATCAGTCTGTATTGTAATCAACCTGAATCTTCAGTTTATATTGGCATTATATGATATATTCACTTTAATTACAGAGGATCTCTCAAATATCCATGAAAACCGACTCGGAACTCTACGAAATACTGCTAACAAAAATAAAAGAACATATGTTCGTAATATACTCCACAAAAATATATAACAATAGAAACATCGTTAAAAACCCAAAGTTAACAAAGCTTTGTTACGGGCAAGTAATCAACAAATACCTGACCCTATATCAAGTACTTCTTGTACTCCAAGTATACTGTGAAGACTCTCAAGTCACCCCAATAAGAAACCCTTTCTCACCCATAAAATTAGGGACTGCCAGAATTATATATAGCGAACATACGATTTTACATTTGAAAAATTGAAAAGCTAATCGGAAATTTGGAGAAACCCTTTCAGTTGTAGAAATCTGTAACAAAAGTTATTTCCAGATACAAATGGATCATATTTTGTTTTCATATTTGTTCAATATTTCCACATCTGGAAATTTTTCTAAATTTGCGATTTTAAATTTTTCCTTTGAATTGGAAAAGTATAAGTTTTCTCTCCGCAAAAAATAATTTGTTCGGTATGGTAATACATTTTTACACAATATCGATATTGGCATTTTAATAAATCAATTTAATGTATAATTCTAAATTCATCAAAAACAATTTACATGAAACGATCTAACAAAAAACATGCTACAAAAAGGCGAAAGTGTCGTTCAAATTACGAAGAAAAATGAGAAACCACATATGAAATTAAAAAAATCAATGAAGGTTTTTTCCAGGACAACATCGAAACATGTCCATTAACGGATCGTAAATTCAATGATGAATACCTACATTTTTCCAGAATATCATATTGCATTATTATGTATTGGTGCCTAGCAAGCCATGCAATAAGACCATCATGTGTTTTGGGGCGCGGGCGGTCTGCTGTGGCTAGTGCGACGGCTAGAGCGAAGAAGGCTTTGAGAATATGACACGAGCGATGGGATAAATTAATATTCCATCGGAATTTTTGTAATTTTTTAGATAGTTTCATTACGGATGATAACGTAGTTTTCGAGAATAAATCTGATGATAATGGAAAGTGATGGTAATATCGACTTGACACCTTCAAACATAACAGAGGCAGCAAAGTTAACAACATTAAATTGATTATCGGAAACGTCGAAAAAAGCATACAAACGCGCTTACAATCCCTTTTAGGTAGATTTCAATAGAAATACTACCTATTGGGACTTCACCACAACAAGACTTTAAAAATTTGTTCAGAACTTCAAAATACCATCAGTTCCAAAGTTTATACAGGGTGTTTCATAATTGAATGCTGATCCTGAAGGGCGATAATCCTTCGACGATTTTAATAAAAATTCTTCATATGAACATAGGTCTGCAACCGCTTCATTTCTGAGATACAGGAACTTGAAATTTAACAGAAAAATCAGTTTTCTCCCAATATCTCTGAAACCGCTCCCGAGTTTTTTTCAATTCCGGTACATGCAAAGTACGCATAAAAATACATTTTTTCCATGATAAATGTTTTTTTAATTCTCATCAGTGGCGTTCCTGTTAACATGCTTCGTCATATTTTTGATCAAAATAATGATACGTCACTGTCTTTTTTCCAAATAATTGTCATGAAAATGGTCTCCTGTCTTTTTTCCGTCCGGCGGACGGTTTTCCATTTAGAAAATGAAATACATTAATTTGCTTGTCCCTATTCAATTTTTTCTTAGTCTGAATTTCACAATTGTGGTAACCAAAGGAGCTAGGCAAGATCTTTATAATTTTATGGTAACTATTATTTAGTTTTTGTAATGAGTTCGCATAAAAATGATTTTTTTATTTTTAACAACATAACTATTATGAACAAAAAATTCCAAAATTCAAATTAACTGTTCAAAATGTCCACCTCCTGGAAGTATGCGCGCTTCAGCCCTCCTTGTTATTGACTTGCGTACTCTTTGGAAAATACCTGGAGTATTCCTTATTGGTTCACAGGAAACTATTACGCGGTTTCGCGATTCTTCCTCAGTTAGAATTGGTTGACTGTACACTAAAGTCTTGAGATGTCCCCAAATAAGATAATGAAGACTGTTTAAGTCTGGGGATCTAGCCGGCCATGACTCCGTTCCTCCATGACCTATCCAGCGATTATGAAAGTAATGGTTTGAATATTCGCGTGTCAGAGCACTAAAATGAGCAGGTGCACCATGGTGCATAAACCACATGCGATTTCGCATTAAAGTAGGAACATCTTCCAACAAAATTGGCAAATTATCTTCAAGAAATCGGCGATAATGTTGTCCATTCAATCTGGTGATGAGATTCCACGATTGCAAGCGGATTTTCCTCTGCCCAAAAATGATTATCATGAAAATTTCTGATCCTGTTTCTAGTATAACTAGCTTCGTCCGTGAATAAAATTTCTCTGCCAAAAAAAGGATTTTCGGTAACTTTTTGGAGAAACCATTGGCAGAAATTAACTCGTAATAGAAAGTTTCGAGAAAGTAGAGCCTGAACCCATTGCATATGATGGGGATACAATAAATAATCATAAAGAATCCTCCATACTAGAATATGGGCTATATTCAAATTATTGGCAACTTTCCTCGTACGTATTTCAGGATTTTCGTCAACTGAATTTGAAACAGCTACCTCAATTGCTAGAGTTCTTGCAATCCGATGTGGTCCTTTCAAATAATGATTTGGCTCAAAACTTCCTGTTTCACATAACCTTCTGTGGGTGCTTGAAATCGTTCGAACATCAGGAACCATTCTATTTGGGAAGCGCTCCTGATACAGTCGCCTGGGTTCATATGCGTTCCCGTCAACAAACCCATACAAGTAAGGCATGTCTGCTAATTCGATATTTGTAAAATTTACCATGTTTTTTTCAATAAACAATTTTTATAACGTAAATAATATCACGTATCTAGGTAAAGAAGTGTCAAAATTGTTTATGTTGAAAACAACGAAATGTGTTCTTAGCAGACTAGATGTTTCTAGCCCACAAGATAATCCTTCTACTAAAAAAGGCAGGAAACCATTTTCATGAGAAGATAGAGGACAATTACAAAAATAATATTTATTTGGGAAAAATCTTACCAAAATCGAAAAAAAAACCAAAGCGGTTCCAGAGATATTGGGAAAGAATTGATTTTTTTGTTAAATTTCAACATCCCGATTCTCAGAAATATAGCGGTTGCGGACCTATGTTCTTATGAATAATTTTTCTTAAAATCCTCCACGGATTATCGCCCTTCAGGATCAGAATTCAATTATGAACCATTATATGAGATTTTCGACCCGATGGAAAGTTCAGCACAAAAATCGTTTTCATTACTAAAATGAAAGAGTTCGTAGGTGGGCCAAATCGGTTCAGTTGTTTCAAAATTGTGGCTATTGAAACTGATAAAAAAAAACAAAAAAAAACATCAATCTTTCATTTTCATACCAATATCGGCAAACTGAAGGTCTTCGATAGAGCTCCATAAGCTCACCAACTTCTACTCGAAACGTTTTTCTTTAAGATGTACCTACTTACAAATAAAATTTTCTTATAAATTACCATTTATGGCAATTGATAATTTTTGTTTGCCCTGCTCCTTTCATTTGAGGTTCATTCGCTCATGTCAATCAGATGCTATTCGAGTTTTTCTACCACCGACAAACAGAACTTCATTTTATTTTAACATTTCTCAATTTCAAAGTTAAACTATATAAACAATTATTAGGTATTATTTTTCTGAGTGATATTAAGATTGAAATCGAAGTAAGTACTGTCTTTATCCTTGTGTGCTGGTTATACTTCTTTCCTTTGATTTGAGTCAGATTATAAAGACCAATTAGAATGTATTAAGAAAGATTTGAATCTTTCACCAAATTTTGATTGAAGAGTTTGAGGGTTTATACAAAATAGAAATGATATTTTTGTTTTCTGACACATGTTTCAAAGTTTGATTGATGGCAATTGCAGAATCAATAAATAAATTCTGAAAACTACTTTCCCAACTTGCCGTACTATCGGTTTTTTTGGAATGGAAAATAGATCAACATTGAAGACATTTTCCGAGAATGATGTATTGGCTTATTTCGGCAATTCGGCGAAAATAATTGAAAAGTTCTACTTTATTGGCGCAATACTCACTACTGAGAAAGACTCAATATATATATATATATATATATATATAGAATGTGTAGTTTTATTTGCTGACTGAATACGAATTAAGTGATTGGTATTTGGGTTATGCAGCAGGCCAATAAGTGTACTCTTTTACACGGATTCCAAGCTCTGAGTGGGCATGTCTATAAGGAAGGACATTGTATGGATTATAACTCAGTAAAAATTTTATCCAACGAAAGAAACACTACCAAGAGACTCTTCTTAGAGATGGTTCACATTTCACAGGCAGAAAATCCTCTGAATAAAAAAACAGATTTAAATCATTTGAGTGAGATTTACTCTTATTTAATTTTTGTAGACAATCCTAATGTGAGGGAGAATCAGCAGATTACCCCCATGAATACCAACATAGTTTGATTATTTCAATGCACATCATCCTATACTCACACATCTAAATTCTCAATAGTCAATAAACTTTTATTTGGTTCTATATATGGAAATATTCCATGCCGTTGTAAATTTCACTTCAATTCCAGTGGTCTATATTATCTGTTGTGTCAGTCTATTTGAGAATTCATCCATTCACATGTCTAGTTGACAACCCTTTCAAAGTAAAACACGATTCATAATTCTCAACATAAGAATACATTGTTAACGTATGTAATGTGGATTGTAGTTGATTCCTGTGAGTTGTTCATATAACTTTATATATAATTTTAACATCATCGCCGCATAACCTCACTTACACTGTATGTTATGAATGTCTTGTTTTTCTCTATTATATATTCCTATATGTCTTCTTATTTTGTAGCATTCCTGATGATGATAATAAATATTATCGAAAGCTTGGAATCCGTGTAAAAGAGTACACTTATTGGCCTGCTGCATAACCCAAATACCAATAACTTAATTTATATATATATATATATATATATATATATATATATATATATATATATATATATATATATATATATATATATACCTATATTGAGCAATTAGCGGGTACTCAGTATGGTTTTATATAAAGAAAAACTCTTCTTTACTTTTCCAAGCTTTCGACAATTGAAATCACGAATCGCTGGTTATAAAAGTGACTATAGACACCAAGAACTTTCTTGTGCACTCTCTGATCATGTAGTGAACCAAGATCACATAATGAATTATCAAGATTCAAAAATAATATATCAAGAACACAATTTTACAAAAATACTTTTTTTTAAATGGTGGCAATTAATAGTGACCTAAATATCATGAATAAGAGGTCTGACATCGACCAACTAAGCAACATTTCTCGTATCTACTTACGAAATGAATTTTCATTTCAATAAATATTCATACAAATTCCCCTGTACAACCTAACAAAGGAACATCAACTACTCACAAAAATGCAAATGTCTATCACTGTGACAATTTTTTGAAGTTGTAATGTCGAAATATTTTATATACATATATTCGTCAATTCAACTCATTTTATAGGTAAGTTCATACCAATTTTTCATATTTGATATTTTTCAATCATTATTATTTTTCAGCCTTGATAAAGACAAAATAAATTGTCGAAAGCTTGGAAAAGTAAAGAAGAGTTTTTCTTTATTCAAAACCAGTCCGAACACCCGCTAATTCCTCAAAATAAAATAAGTACATCAATTATGGGCGTAATAGCTGCTTGTAGAGGACATGAATTATACCAAATGAAAATCAATAATTTCACTCATTTGGGTTTACGATTGTACGAAATTTTACTGTAACCGGTCGTTACTATGAAATTTACAAAACATACGTGAATCTCTGTCCTCCAAATGATAATAGTCTATGTTTTTCATTAATTATCAAAAAGGAAAGTGTACCGTTCAAATAATCGGACTGAATAAGCTTGGAGTCATGGTGAAATACATTGCTACGTATTTAAAATTCTCGAAACTACGAATTATATACCGGGCACTGTTCTCGCCGATCTTGTTGATGGTGGTGCTGACATAACCACGTTAACAAGTTACGGTGACTGGAAGTCCATGGCAATCGCTGAGGCATATATCGATAAATTGAGAAAAAAATTTACTTCATTATTATATCCTTGGGCGACCCCCTTTCCTTCAATACGCCATAGTTCCTTCAAAAAATTAACATTTCGCTTATTTTTTTTGTCAAAAATATTCAGTTAGAATCAAATCCCAGTAATACTCAAGTGGCAAGGATATACCTCCGCGTACGCATCGGAAACATGTTGTCGTTTCGATCAATCTTAATATGTCATGCATGATTTCGATCCCTTTCAGCAGACGTACTCTTGAGAAAGGGAGGGTCTCGACCATTATATTACTGCCACTTATTTCTGGCATTATTTTTAATTATCCACCCCTTTGGCTATATGAATAGCGCGACTATTCCGGTAGCTTCATATTTTTCCAGCTTGCGTCCATAAATCAATTATGTCTGTCAAAAATAATGAAGCATCCACAGTGACTGAAATAATCATCTTCCCTGAATAAGTCATTCGGTAATGGTTTGATTGATACCTTTATGAAAAGTTCAAAGGACATGGCACGGAACCTGAGTTTTTGCCAAACTTCCATGGTGTCCGTTATAGAGTCAATCATCACTTCTTGGTTTGACTGGTGTGCTAAGATTTGCTAAATGATCGAAATGGATTATTAAGTTTCTACCGGGTGCTACGTGAAGTATTGTCGAAATTAACTCCATATTCCTTGTTCATGAATAATGAAATTTCATTATGTAAACATATATTCCAAAATGTTTCGTATCCAAGCTTTAAGATGATATGTTGAAAATAGTGCTACGCCTCTGAGGTAATTGAAATTTTATATCGATTCCTAAACCAATTTCGAACAAAAGTCCTCCAGCAGATTTTCCAACCTGTAGGTATCTCCCAATTCGTGAAAATGCAGACGTTTTGTAAACTAAGGCTTCAATGAACATTTTTCAGAAGTAGCTCAGAATCGATTTTGGATTACGAGTTATAGGTACTTATTTTGCTTCAAAATCTACAAAAACACTGCTTTAACATTGAAAAAATGCAATCGATATTTTAGATACTCAAAAATCATCTACAATTTATGGAATATCACCTCTCTACGTTCTTCAGGTTTACACTACTGAGTTATTCAGGTAGCTGCGAATTTGAGAATTATTGCCGTTCGCAATCCCTCATAGATGTAATTTGAAAAACTGATTTGTGCAAGTAAAATGATTTTGTCCAAAATATCAACAAGAAGATTTTAGAGATGTACAAAAATTATAATGTAGCAAAATATATCTAAATATTTAAAAGAATAACTCACTGACTGCCTGACATATCAACGCACAGCCCAAACTCCTGGGGCTAGGACCGTGAAAGTTTGCTTGTGGGTTTCTTTGACACTGTGGGTGAGCACTAAGGAAATTAAACTCCTAAGGTGGTGAAAAAGGGGATGAAAGTATGTATGAGAATCCGTCATTTTTTAATCATTTAATCTGACAAACTGTCAAATTATTGTTTGAAGCTAGATGGAATCACATGCAGAAAACCAGGAAAAATACAAATTATATGCGGACGAAGTCGCGGGCACCAGCTGGTCTATAATAAAATTCTCACAGTAGACGAATTACGTTATGATGAAAAACTAATGAGTGAGTCTAGTAACCCACAAAAATTGTCCGGAATTCAGTAAATCTAGATTTTGGTAGAATAAAAAAACACAAAAACATAAATTTGGACGTGGAAAGTAAGATAAACTTTGTGGATATTTCTGGATTTAACTTCGCTGACATCACTGAAAAAAGCTTGGAGATTCCATGTCAAAAATCTGTATCGGTTTGTCTATGGTCCAAAATCCTCTTTTTAAAAAAAATTCAACTCATGAAAACACTACTGGTATCTACAATATCTCAAATAAACTTCCACAAAATTTCCCATTTTGTAATTAGCAACGATCATTCGTTCATAATGAGAATGAGCCTGAACACATAGCTTATTTTGGGCCAATTTCCATATTAACTATATTTTCGAAATGAACTGAAAAAGTATTGCCCAATAGAATATACAATTTTGTATCTGAACACGGCTTGACCCGTCAGAAGCTTCCGGCTCCATCAACTTGAACTTCGTTGATACCGAGTTACAAATTTTGGAATTTGGAGGACTATTTGACTACAATGTATTCGCTGTGAGCAAGACTGGTAATGCCTTCTAGTGACTCGATTGCTGAAATTTTCCTGTTTTATTTCCAATACTCACTATGTAACAATTTTTTTTTTACCAATTTCTAAATAATCTACCACGATGTAACAATTTTGTGCTTACTACTAGTTCCAGATGAATCGAAGTTTTTTCTGTCAAAGAAATAAGTAAGTAAATTAAAAAAAATATTTGTATTGATACGATGGTTCACCGCATTTGGAGGTTATTCATGTCAAGATATGATATTTGGAATATCATGAAGTTATGCTGTTTCTCTGTTCTTTTAGGTACGGCAAGTAATGTGCTTGCAGGTTAGTTTATTAAGGTCTCGGGTTCATAAGGTCTTGAGAACATTAAAAAGTGTGGGAGCCAAGTAGTTTAACAAATTAAAAAAAGTACCCATATAACCCTGGCTAGCTTTAACCTGTCGGGAAACCTCTAAATAACATCAGATTCAATGCAAAACTATTTGATGGAATTCTCAAATAAAATAATAATCAGAAAACGATTGAGGTTCACAATTTTACCTGAATCTGGGATCCCACTTTCACCCTTGCAAGGATGTGAGAACGTTGAATGGTCCCCAAATAATAAAAACACGTTCAACGCTCTCTAACACGTTCTAGATTAGGTATGTGATTATGTGAATATCTTCGCTATAGAAAAATGCTCATGAAAGTAGATACAATTGATTCTAGTAAGTATAGTTCTAATACAAGTGTTCCATAAGGTTTCATACTTGGGCCGTTAATATTTTCATTGTTCGTTAACGATTTTGGTACAGAACTGTTATTCCTATTTGCAGACAATACTTCGTTAATGGTCTGATTACTTACAGTTTGCTCACTTAAATGATTGAGATCTGTTCTTTTGTTCAAACATTTGTTATATATATATATATATATATATATATATATATATATATATATATATATATATATATATATATATATATATATATATATATATATAACAATTGTTTAAACAAAAGAACAGATCTCAATCATTTAAGTGAGATCTATTCTTATTTAATAATCTTAGACAAAAACCCAAATGCTCTCAATAATAATTCATCTTCTTGTTCTATTTAATATAAACCAACATGAAAGTCACTACAAATGAAATAATAACAAAATCAAATTTATTTATCTATAATTTTTACCATTAATAAAATCTAATCTTCAGTAGTAATTGCAAATGATGTTCCAATATAATTGACAGCTAAGACCAAATGTCTCTTCTTCTTCTTAATAATTATTACAAATTGACATTGACATTTTAGGTTATGTTAATTCCAACCTCTATGTTTTGATTTTCCCACACTTTCTCATGCATAACCAAAGAATGTTTGTTGCCACAATTGTTCACGGCTTTTAGTAAATTTACCAGTAATTTTTTGTCACAAATATTGTTCCATATAAATCTAATTGTTGCTCCATGTTTTTTACATGTTTTCAATGTTGTCTTTTACATCTTCAGTGTTGTCACTTACAACGACCATTCTCACTAACATTGTAAGTAAGGTTACTTTTTATATTTATCAACATATTATAGTATTTTAACTTTTGTAGCTCCCTGATGATGACAATATTCATTGTCGAAATATTGGAAATATAATGTTATAAGAGTACATTTGCGTTTGCTGGTGTTTCAAAGAATTTCTCAGACTTTTTTCTAACTAGTCAGCAGAAACTACCTCTCCTCTTTCTATATATATATATATATATATATGTATATATATATATATTATATATATATATATATATATATATATATATATATATATATATATATATATATATATATATATATATATATATATATATATATATATATATATATATATATATATATATATATATATATATATATATATATATATATATATATATATATATATTCAGTAAAAATGATAAATCCAGATTTGCCGTATCACGAATAAAGTTCACAATGTCAATTGATTCTTTTATTTACGATATACTATAGTCCAATTAGAATGTATTAAGAAAGATTTGAATCTTTCACCAAATTTTGATTGAAGAGTTTGAGGGTTTATACAAAATAGAAATGATATTTTTGTTTTCTGACACATGTTTCAAAGTTTGATTGATGGCAATTGCTGAATCAATAAATAAATTCTGAAAACTACTTTCCCAACTTGCCGTACTATCGGTTTTTTTGGAATGGAAAATAGATCAACATTGAAGACATTTTCCGAGAATGGTGTATTGGCTTATTTCGGCAATTCGGCGAAAATAATTGAAAAGTTCTACTTTATTGGCGCAATACTCACTACTGAGAAAGACTCAATATATATATATATATATATATATATATATATATATATATATATATATATATATATATTATATATATATATATATATATATTCAGTAAAAATGATAAATCCAGATTTGCCGTATCACGAATAAAGTTCACAATGTCAATTGATTCTTTTATTTACGATATACTATAGTCTTTTCGACAGTCATGTCTAATGATATAATTTCCTGTGAAATGAAATAATTTTCACGGAACAAAAAAATAACACAGGTTCACAAATTTCTGTAAATTTTTGGACTCGACAAGACCAAAGTGATTTCTTGAGTGTTTTCGATCGCTGAATTCAAATACGTAGCTCGTTTCCCGCCATCAGGTCAGATTTCTATGATTTCTAATGTTGGCAGTATTGCGGTCTCATAACTACTAACAGCTTATCGCGTCAATATCTTTGTTGTTTCATCCTGGATTCGAGACGTATTTCCATGATTCCAAATGGAAATGTAATAAGTGAAAAATGCCAAGAAAATCGTGTAAAATCAGTGCAGGGTACTTTTGTTATGTTTGTGGCAGGTATATCGTGCCATAAAAGGCAAAATCATAACAAATTTTATGAGAAATGCGTAATTATACTACTTCTGATTCAGTATAAGGGACACAGAAAAGCAATGGGTACCAAAATGGTTTTGAAGCGGGTGTCAAACCAAGCTGTACAAATGGTTGATGGGCGAGATAATCTTTTATCCATTTTCAGAACAACAAATCCACATGGATGATTGTTACTTTCACTTGACGAAAGTGGTCGGTATACATTTCACATATCATAGAAGCGAGAATTATCCCAAAGTTTTATCAGTGTTGGAGGCAATTCCATGTGTGTTACTTCCACCTTTATACATTAGACTTGGTCTTATAAAAGAATGCGTGAAGGCACTTGACTGAGATGGAGCCGGTTTTCAAAATCTGATAAAGCTCTTTTCCAAAATGTCCTACGTCTAAATCAAACGAGATGTTTTTGTCGGACCAGATATTCGAAGATTGATGAATGATAAAAAATTCACCAAATGTTTATAGGCCACGGAAGTAGCACCATCGGAATCATTCAAGAGCGTTGTTCGGAACTTCCTTGCTAATAGAGGAAGAGTAACGTCTACCAGCGAATTGTTGCATATCTTTTTCAGAGAATTACCGCAAAATTGTTAATTGAGTGTCGTTGAAGATCCATTTCCTTCCCTAAAAATTTAGGCAAAACTAGCGACGAGCAAAGAGAACGACTACACCAAGATTTAGAAAGTATCGAGAAAAATTACAAAAGTTTTTGGGAAAGAGGTATGCTGAGCGATTATTGTTGGTCTCTTATATGTGAGACGGACCCAAAAAATTACAAACGACGCAAATCCACTACACTTCGTTTCTGATTTTTGATGGCTTACAAATAAACTCATGATTTTCGGTTGAATATTGTGAAACATGGCTCATTAATTTGTCTTATAAACTTGACTTGATGACAAAAAGCGGACTGCGCCAAAAGTCACCTTGAAACCTGCTTTCAGCTGCTTGGGTCCAGAACCCTGTAAACTTGTAACTTGCACCATCCTTAACTTGCCTGTAAGAGTGCCGTGTGAATTCTACTATATATTTACACATTTCCAACATTACCATTTGAATAGGTATACAGTGCTAGTCAAAAGTCCCCTCCCCCCCTCGTATCTTTTGAACGGGTATACTTATAATAATGAAATTTGGAGGGTGGAAATAAACGGATGTAGGCTTCTAACTGGTCATAACAGCTGACGCAATAGTCATAAATGACGTCACAAGGCCACTGTGACCAATAATTTTAAATGGGACCCTATGGCAAGTGACAGCTCGTTTGAAAGGTATTGAAAATACCTATCCAGTCATACCAATTTTGTTTGGGTTTCGGCTGATTTTGATTGATAAATTGAAGAAATACGAAAATTATAGTTTCGCATTTAATTAATAAAGATTTTAAAGTACGCCTCTGGTTAATTGTCAAAAAAATTGACGTTTTTGAAATCTCTACTTGTCAAAAGTGTTTATACCTTGAAAATTTACCTAAGCTATTGTTTAACGAGACGTTTAAGTGTTTACATAGGCAAAATGGTACGTACTGTAGCCGACAAAGTAGCAGCTATCTTAATAATTGGTGAATGTAGAAACAATTTCCATGCAGCGGAACGACTGTTTAATGAGAGGTACCCGATCGCCCTATATCGAGGGTTTATTTGAGGGAGCTTCTTCGGAAGTTTGAAGCATCAGGTAGTGTTAAAGATGCCAAACGATCTGGTCGACCAACAATTAGTGATGACAAAAAAATTGACATAATTGGAGAAATGGTAGTAAACCCTACTTCTTCCACAGCCCAAGTTGCGTCTATCTGTGAAGTCAGTCAAAGGACAGTACATAGGGTGTTGGCTAAAAACAAATTTCATCCATACAAATTAAAAATGGTGCACCAACTTTCAGATGATGACCCCGACCGAAGACTAGAATTCTGTGAAACTATGTCCAATGAAATGAACCAACAACCAGGCTACATACAGACAATTTGTTTTAGTGACGAAAGTACTTTCTTTCTCAATGGAAATGTTAACACTCAAAATGTGAGGTATTGGAGTGACACAAATCCTCACATCTTTCGTGAAAAACATACTCAATTTCCAGAAAAAGTAAATGTTTGGGCAGGTATTTTGGGAAACCACATAGTTGGGCCTCTTTTTCTCAATGCTAACTTAACCGGTGAATTGTATCTGGAGATGTTACAAAATGATATTGAAATTGGAAAAAAACAAAGGGTCCTGCAACTTTACGGGAAAGGCGTTAATTCTTGAAATTTAGAAGATAATCCAGATGGATTGGACGACGAGGTTCGATCGAATGGCCAGCTCGGTCACCGCACCTTACACCATTAGATTTTTTTCTATGGGGGTACTTGAAATCTAAGGTTTACGCTACAGCACCTGACAGTATTGCCATTCTGAAACAACGAATTGTTGAAGAATGTAGGGCAATTTCCGCTGACACACTGGGACGAGTACTACAAGAGTTTAGCAATAGGATGCATTACTGCCAGGAAGTAGATGGAGCACATTTTGAACACTTATTATAAGAACTGGTTCTTAAATCTTTATTAATTAAATGCGAAACTATAATTTTCGTATTTCTTCAATTTATCAATCAAAATCAGCCGAAACCCAAACAAAATTGGTATGACTGAATAGGTATTTTCAATACCTTTCAAACGAGCTGTCACTTGCCATAAGGTCCCATTTAAAATTATTGGTCACAGTGGCCTTGTGACGTCATTTATGACTATTGCGTCACCTGTTATGACCAGTTGAGAAGCCTACATCCGTTTATTTCCACCCTCCAAATTTCATTATTATAAGTATACCCGTTCAAAAGATACGAGGGGGGGAGGGGACTTTTGACTAGCACTGTATAGAAGGCGGCAAGTGAGAAAGACGCTGTGAATAGCATCTGCAAATAATACAATAAAATTGTGAAAAATGGCTTAAAATGTAGTGCCTGTAACTTTATAGCACATCTCAGCTGTGCCAAAAGGATAAAAAATGTGAAGTTGTCCGAAAATGAGGAGGATTTGCTGTGAAAATCCAGAGGACCCAACAGGTGACATTCCCGAAGATTTATTCACAGACAACTCACTCAACTTGGATGAAAACCATACAAAAAGAGAGATTACATACCTCAGGACAATAATCAGCCATAAGAATGTTTTATTCCGTGAACTAACGTAAAATTAACCCGTTACAAAAAGGTACAAGAGAAAACATGAAATCAACGGAGTTAGCACTGGCTAACATTATGTCCACGGCTCAGAATTAGTCTCAGCTGTCAAGTATTGCGAATGTGGTACAAACTCAAAATGAAGTTAGGAATCGCAATCATGTTCTCATAACCTCTCAGCAACTTAGCGGAGATATCATGGAAGCCTAGGCTCATACTCTCATGAAGAATCCACAGCATAACCTAGAATCGGAAAATAATGAACCTTCCAATAACGAGGGATGGGCGCAAGTCACACATAGGAAAAGAAAATTAGTTGGTGGAACAGAAACATCGTGTCAAGTTGAGACTGTTCCTAAGCTTATATCCCTGCATGTGATAGGACTCAAACCATCAACTGAACCGGAAGAACTGAGAAAATTCCTTGAAGTGCACCTTGAGGGTGTGAAATGTAAAATCCACCTGTTAAAACAACCAGAAATATATGCATCAATGAAAGTATTTATTAGGCAGGAACAACTGAAATCAGCCTGGTATCGTTAAATCTGGAAAAATGGTGCTTTAATATTGTTTTTATTAAGGAAAGGGCCAACTGCAATGTTGCTTCATCACCAGAACCTCTGAACATTTACCCAGTCTCTATCAAATATCCATAAATGAAATCCACATACATAACTTCACAAAGTGACATCTCTAGTGATCTGTTGAGGATTATCTTTGTGAAGAGTCAGTCAACTTATCAATGGAATTAATCGTATTGAAATAGTCTTAGCCTTCATTGAGCCAGATATATTTTGTGTATCGGAGTGTTGGTGTAAATTTCAATGGCTATGATAGCAGATGCATAATGCAGATCTAAAAAAATGCATGGTGATACTCTCACTTCAAACAATCACTGGCAAATAAAAAGATCAATTTTCTTAAAAGCATATTTGGGGAAGATCATTTTGAATGTTGCGGAATATCCTTCAAAGTAAACAACAGCAGCTTCTGTTTATTCAATGTACACAAAAATCCCCTTCCGGTGATGTAGAATTGTTCTCAAAGAAAATGTGCAGTGTTTTAGCTGAAGTAACTAACTATTATGATTATGTGATGATTTGTGGGGATTTTAATATAAATCTCCTGAAAGCGTCCCAAGATGAAACATTGTTTACAGACTTTATGGAAAGTTTTAATATGTTTTGTCCAAACAAAGAACCCACCAGAGTTGCCATAGACAAAAATTGACGTATTTCAAAGTCCAAGCTAGACCACTTTCTCATGCACCCCTCAATGCAGTATAATGAATCAGTTGGAGATCTACAACTTGGTGTCCATTTTGGCCTTGATATTAACCTTGAATACATTAGGATTCCTGAAACAATAAAGATAAAAAAGAAAACTAAATATGATTTTCGTAACCAATCAGACTTAAACCTCTTTACTCTATCACTGAAAATTAGGAATGAAGATTTTCTTGAAGTATTTCACTATCCTAAATATATTGATCAAGCTTATGCAACCTCTCTCAATATCTTTGAATTTTATTTTGATCTAGCCTGTCCTGTCATGAATAGAAAATTTAATGACACACACTTCTCTATCAAATGAATTGAATAATTTATTTTGGTTCTCTGAGAACACATAAGACCCTGGGATTCTACTGAGTTACAAAACTCAAAAGAAACAATACTCTGAAATAGTTAACAATACTAGAAGAGCTGCCTACCATAGCTATCTGGATGATCAAATTCAACGTAAAAAACAGAAGCTCATACGGAGAACTGTGAATACAAAAACGGGTAAGCATATGTCTAAGAATTTAAAATCTATAGAAATTGCAGATAAAATAAATGATTTCAAAAAAGAAATGGCCAATGCATTTGTAGAATACTTTGCAACATGTGCGAGCATTACTATTAGTGAAAATTTCACTGACACCACATTCCCAAATCACACAACTATGTATGTTCAGAATACTTTTCATTTTATAGGAATCAATAGCCATGGAGTAGAAGCAGTCATGAAATCCTCTTACATAGTAGGAAAAGATTGCATTCCCACAAAAAATATAAAACATATCCACCCATATATTATTAATCCATAAGCATACTTAATAAACAAATCTGTGCTGGGAAAATTTCCACTAGATCTCGAAATCGGTGTTGTAACACCAGTTCTCAAAAGATCTAACTAACTTTATCTAGAAAACTACAGACCAATAACTGGTCCTACGGTACTCTGTAAAATTGTAGAAAAATGCATGTTGTCATTCCTGTTCCTATTCAAATTTAACATCATAAAGAAACATCAACATGGGTATCTTCCTTGCCAAATAATTACATTTTAGGCATCCTGCATCACATCGTACATCCTACATTCAGGCGAACTAGTTATACTATATTGACAAACAATGCCCGAAAACATGTGGGTACAGCGCCGTAAAGAGTTGTGGGTGAAGCGCTATTTAGAGAATTCCATGAGAAAAAAAAAGAAGTAGAACTATTGGAAAAAAATTAATAACAAACAAAATGCATTGCGGGCTCCTCAGAGTCTGACTACATTATGGAAATCATCTCGAAAAACTCCATCTTTTTTACAATTGATGAAATTGTACTTTCAACTTGAACTAAGTTCTTTGATTCACTTCTATAATATTTGAATCCTTCCTGTTTTCTATTTAACTTGTGCTGTAGAAATAAGCAAAAATTCCCATAACGCACTAATAGTGTGAGTTGAACTAACGACTTGTGTACTTTGTTGGGGAAATTATTAGTAGTACAGTTTATGTTAAAAATGTCCTTGAGTAACAGAACAAACAAGATTGTACGAAAAGGAGTATTCGCTTCCAGGACAATTTCTGTCAATCAGAAACAAATCGATATGTGGTACTGAAATTGTTTTCAACAATACCTAATAACTCCTTCATGGATACAAAACCATTTTCGAACGTATTACAACAATTGATGACCACTTTGTAGATAACTCCAAGCAATTACATGAGAAATCATCCATTGTATTCTTAATTGAAACATCAAAGACAGAAATTGAAATTGGATGGTAATTTAGTAATGATACCAAGCGAATGCAGTTACTAATGGTATAGTAGGCGCAGATAATTTCGTCATAGGTTCTATCCCCCAAGGGAGAATGTGCATTTGCAACCCCAATCAAGAAATTATAATGGATGGTCATAATGCTATGGATAACGATGATAAGGTTTACCCTCGGAAGTTTTTTCTATTTGCTATGGGATTAGAATATTTTGGTTAGAATAAGAACTTAAACCCATTAGGCAGTGTCATTCGGTTTATACTGAAAGTAATCCGATTGCATATCAATATCGAATAAATCATCTAGGGTGCAAATACATTGAGAAAAATAGTGCTATAAAAAAGCGAGCGTACTTGATGTGTGTCTGAAAGTTGGTATTTTCATATTCAATGAGAACTGTTGAAAATTCCGATTTAAATTAAAACTAATTTAAACTTATAAAATTTACTTCTAGCATTGCTCAGAGGTCATCAGAGTACTGGAAAAGTCAGCAGGAAACTTCAAATTTGGAAAACACCAGTCTATTAGTACCCTGTCATATATTTGATGTTCCAAAAATGCATATACAGGGTGTTACCTTGTTATTAAAGGGAGTATTTCTCGTAAATAAAAGCTCTTAGGCCTTTCTTCGAAAAGTTACACGTTTCCAATTAATTTTGAAAAAAATAGTTTGTTTTTTTTGAAATTGCTGAAGAGCTGAGAAAATTGTATTTTGTGGGCATGTTCAACCGATAAGAAGGCTACCTATGAATATTTTTTTAATTTTGTTGTGATCATTTAAAGGGGTGAAACATGAAACACCTATTATATTTTTCACAAGAACTTTTTAACGAAACAAAATCTCTCAATTCAAAACTGTGTGTTGAAAAGAACGATTCATTGCAAAACTTTTCTAACTCTTGCGTTGTGTCCGTAAAAGCGAAAGTTTCCTAATGAAAAACTAAAATACAACATTGTGCATGAACGGATCTTCTGTAAACGGAATCGAAAAAAATCTAGTAGGTGGCTGTGAAGTCGCTTTGATTCCTATGTGGTAGTTGAAAGTTCAATTGTGTCTTTTGAATCTTCAATATGAATAATTACACTAACGCTGAAATGGCCGATATGCATTTTATGTATGGTCGTCCCAATGGAAATTCTTTGGAAGCTAGACGGCTCTATGCAGCGCGTGATACCTCATCACACATTCTTTGCACATGTCCACCAACGTCTCTGTGAGAGAGGGACTTTTCAAAAACGAACAACCGATTGTGGTCGTCCACGAGTAATAAGAATGGTGGCACTGGAAGAAGAGGATCTCAATATGATTGAAGATCGTCCGGAATTAAGTACAAGACGAATTGCTAACACACTTAATATTAGCAACAAACCACTCTGGAAAATTTTGAAGGATTACCAATTGTCCAATGAGTCCAGGCACTTTTGCCGCGATATTTTCCCCATCGAGTAGACTTTTGTCAATTGAGTCTTCAAATGATTACCCAAAATTCTTAATTTTTAGAAATCGTAATATTCACTAACGAATCCAACTTTTCAAGGCAAGGGGTTAGAAATTTCCATAAAAATCATCTATGTGCCGAAGGTAATCCAGATGCAATTCAAGAAGGTCGGTATCAATATGAATTTTCACTTAACGTGTGGGTCGGAATTATTGGCGAAAATATTATTGGACCACATTTTCTACCGTTGAAGCTAACTGGTGCAACATATACAAATTTTCTCCAGGAGCAGCTTCCCATTTTACTTAAAAATGTTCCACTAGCTATTCGACCACGAATGTGGTTCATGCACGATGGTCCGCCTGTCCATTTCACCATAACTGCACGTCAGTACTTGGACGAAGTGTATCCAAATCGTTGTGTAACGTAAATAAACTTAACTTGGTTTTAATAATTTATTTCACACTTAAATCTACAACTTAATTTATATTACGCCACTGTATAGCTCGATCGTATGGGCTCGTTCAGACTGTCCGTGCCATCTTGAGGGCTACCTATTTATCTCCGATACAGCATTCTTGATGTTTCGAATTCTGGCAGTTGGCGACCGGCATGTTCCAATCGTTTCCAATATCGACCGTTGCTCTCCACGGCAGAGCGACTGGACTGTTCTCGAACATCTCCGGGGATGACCTCATCGCTGTCGACGGCAACGCGCGAGGCGACAGGTCCGGCCTAGGTTCGTTACATTGCCCCCTTCTTAAAGACATTTCCTCCCGAAATTTCATCCTTGGAGTGTGACGATATCTGCATGACTCCCCATATCTGCACCGTGAAGTTCGATGGAAGTAACACTCCACGGTCTTCATGATCGGTCGTGGAAGAGGGTTAAAGCAAACCAAAATCTTGACGCCGCTGGATCTGAATATCGCCTCCAGCATACTTCTTATGACTCTCCAGTCCAACCCATCAATACCACAGGATAATTTTGGAATTGCTAGATCCACCAGATTCTGGTCCACCATAGTATCTCTTAGTTTGGTGAGACTCTTCCAGACATCTTCATAGGACGGTTTATCTTGGAAATGCCTCTTGGTAACTAGGTAGTAGATGTTTCTCTGGCCTTTCTTCAACTGTAGCACCCCACCAACTTCTGGATTCTGCTCCCGCAGTGTTTGGAGTTGACCAAATTTCTTGGAGAACACTACGGCGATGCCCCTGGACATTCGGAGATCTTCTGCCACACAGTGCGCTAGTGCGTAGTCAGCAGGCACCTCGAAAAGGTCTCGTGACTCCTCTCTAGTAACCCCATGTAGAACTTTCTGCCCGTTTGAATACAAGGACATAAACTTCTCACACGTCATATCATCCTCCGGTGGCTTGAGGGTGCGAACTTGGTCATGGTTTCCAGCGTAAGGGGCCAACCTGTTGAAATGGACGACCCTTGGTTTCCTCGGGGTGGCTTATGGATTCGGTACACAAGGTCGTTTATCCTTTTCACGATTTTATACGGGCCTTCCCACGAGTTCCGCAACTTTGGTGATAGTCCACGACGACGTTTGGGGTTGTACAGCCAAACCAGGTCGTCAACCTTAAATCCTCCAGTGTCGGCCTTGATGTCATAGGTCTTCTTCATTTTATCGCTGGCACTCTGGATGTTCAACCGGACTCCTTCGTGGATGTCGTCCATTCTCTGCCGAAGTTTGCTGACGTAGTCCTCTCCCGCAGTGTCTTGTCCTGGCGGTATCCCAAACATCAGGTCACAAGGCAGTCGCAGTTCTCGGCCCATTATAATACTAGCAGGAGTTTGACCGGTTGACTCGTGTACTGCGGATCGATAGGCCATCAGGAACAAATGAAGATACTGGTCCCAGTCTCTTTGATGGTCAGAGACAACCTTGGACAAGTGGCGGTTGATCGTCCTGTTCATCCGTTCCACCATTCCATCGGACTGCGGATGTAGGGCCGTGGTTCTTGTCTTGCGGATGTTCAGCAGTGGACATATTTCTTGGAAAAGGTTGGATTCGAAATTTCTGCCTTGATCCGAATGCAGCTCCATTGGAATACCGAATCGACATATCCACTCTTTCACCAAGACGTCGGCGACGGTGATGGCTTCCTGGTTGGGCAGGGCATAGGCTTCCGCCCACTTACTGAAGTAGTCCATTGCCACAAGGATGTATTTATTCCCGTGGTCGGATACGGGAAACGGGCCGGCGATGTCAATGGCGATTCTCTCGAACGGGCTGCCTACGTTGTACTGACGCATCGGGGCCTTGGGTCGTATTCGAGGTCCATTGCTAGCAGCGCATACAGCGCACTTTCTGCACCAGTCCTGGACATCAGCTTGACAATTGGTCCAGTAAAACCGTTGCCTCACTTTCTTCGTCACTCCCAGATGTCCTCCAGCGACTCCATCATGGATTTCCCGCAGCACTTCCTCTCTTCTGTTCCTGGGAACAATTATTTGGCGTCTGTCTTCCCCACCAATATCGGCCTCCAGCACACGTTTCAGGATCCCATTGTCCAGAATAAGAGAGTTCCATTGTGCCCAATAGGACTTAACAGCCGGCGAGTAACCTGCGACTTCCTGCCATGATGGTCTTCGATTGCCCTTCTTCCAGCTGACAACTAAGCCAAGGTCGGGGTCTTTCTCTTGGTCTTTCTGGATCTTGCTGTCATTCCAGTTGTCATATATTGCCGCGGTTCTACAAAGTGTTGCTTCTTTCTCTTCTGCTCGTCGGCAATGTGAGCAATCATCTGGACATGGTCTTCGCGACAAGGCATCTGCATTCTTATGGCTAGTTCCGGCTCGATGTTCGATCTCGAAATCGAATTCTTGGAGTCTCTCGATCCAACGTGCTTCTTGACCCTCAGGATTTTTGAACTGTAAGAGCCATTTGAGAGCTGCATGGTCAGTTCTCAACAGGAATCTTCTTCCATACACGTACTTGTAGAAGTGCTCCACTCCCTTTACAACAGCTAACAGCTCTCGCCTGGTGACACAGTAATTGCGCTCTGGTTTGCTAAGCGTCTTGCTGAAATAACCAATGACCTTCTCCTGTCCCTCCTGGATCTGAGATAGGACAGCTCCAAGTCCCACGTTGCTGGCATCCGTATCCAAAATGAATTTCCCTTTGGGTAGGGGATAGCTCAGTACAGGTGCGTTGATCAAAGCTCCTTTCAGCTTCCTGAATGAGTCTTGACATTCTTCGGACCACTGGAACTTTGTTTGGCCCTCCGTGAGCCTGGTCAGTGGTTTGGCGATGTTGGCGAATCCCAGCACATATCGGCGATAGTATGTGCATAAAAAAAGGAAACTTCGAAGTTGGTGAATGTCTTTTGGGATGGGCCAATCCTTAACAGCTTTGATCTTCTGGTCATCCACTGCTACTCCTTCCCCAGAGACAACGTGGCCGAGGTATCGTACTTCTTTTTGGAACAGATGGCATTTCTTAGGGCTCAGCTTCAATCCGGAGTTCCTCAGTCGCAGGAATACTTCCTCCAAGTTTTTCACGTGGTCCTCGAACGATCTGCCGACCACAATTATGTCGTCGAGATACACTAGACACGTGTTCCATGAGAGTCCCTTCAGCACTGTCTCCATCAATCTTTCGAATGTGGCGGGAGCATTACAGAGCCCGAATGGCATAACGGTGAACTGCCACAATCCTGAGCCGATGGTAAAAGCAGTCTTTTCTCGATCTTCCTGAGCCAGTTCTACTTGCCAATATCCACTCTTCAGATCAAGAGTCGAGAAAATCGTGGAACCAGCCAACGTGTCTAGGGTGTCATCTATTCTTGGGAGAGGGTAACTGTCCTTCTTCGTGACATTATTAAGTTGGCGATAGTCTACACAAAAGCGTGTCGATCCATCCTTTTTCTTCACCATCACCAGTACGACTTGCCGGATCGGTCGGCACCCCAGTTCAATCTTGTGCTGGACCACATTAGTTCGACCCCCTTTTCCTTGTCCGGTATCGAAGATATCTTGGTACTTTTTGACTAAATCTCTTAGTTTGGGCTGTTGAGCTGGTTTTATGTCTTTGGAAGAGATGGCAACTAATTTTTCTAGTTCTGTGGGCAAGTTGTTGGGTTGGCTAATCGTACCTCGTACGCCCCGGATCACAGATGAAACTGACGAGCAGTGCCCTAAAATTGTTCCTTTCTTTAAGGTCACTGGAAAGTAATTGACATTCATGACCCTTACCGGTACAAATTTTTCAGCACGTAACAGGGTTTTCCCTAGGGCAATCCCTCGTCCAATTTTCTCATCATGAAGTTTGGGCTCGAACATCACCACGTCTCCACTGCTCGCACTCCCGTCCAGGCGAGCCTCAAGGATGGTTTCAGCCCTCTCAGGTACGCTTACATCCTCAGCCAACAGCACACGGATCAACTCTTCACTTCTCCCATGAAGTACCAGCTCTTCTCCGTTGACACGTAGGACGCCGTCTTTGAAATCCAATTCAAACCCTCTGGAATTCATGATGTCCATTCCGATTATTGCATCGTCTTCGATGTCCGCTACAAGTGCCTGATGTTTCACTTTAGTGCTGCCCAAAATTATTTCAATCGGTAGCTCGCCATATACAGTAGCTGGCTCCCTGTTGCTGTGCGTAGCTTCCAAGTTGTCGGTTCAATTCGTTCCGGTGTTCTGGCAAAGGAAGGCCCGAGAATTGTCCTAGTCGCACCTGTATCTAGCAGCATGGTGCAAGGCTCGTTATTGATGAGACCGTCTACGAAAACACCTCTGTTCTGTCGTTGCAGGATAGCGTCATATGCGTTGTTAACCGGGGCTTGCTGGACACAGGCCGACGATTGCCCCTTCTCGTCGACCTTCTTTAGTTTTCCTGCATCGGAGTCGTGTTTTCGAATGTTGGACATTTGCTACGCACATGTCCAATTTTGCCACAATTCCAGCATCTTATCTGTCTTTTCTCAGGCAAAACTTCCTTCATCACTTTTCTTATGGCAGCTTCCAAGTCAGCATGCTCCTGTGAGTCTTCTTCAATACTTCGAACTTTACTTTGGTTTTTGCAGGATCGTTTTGCTGCCTCAAATTCCAAAGCGCGTGCCAGTGCGTCTACGAGATGTGTTGGACGAGCTAGTGTCAACGCTTGTCTGGTTTCTTGGTCACGGAGTCCATCCAAGAATGCCTGAACCGCTAATCGCTCCATTACATTTTCCGGTGTGGCTGGATATGCGAGACGAACCAAGCGTGCAATGTCAGCTTCGAATTCTTGTAAGGATTCGCCCGATTTCTGGCAGCAATTTTTCAGTTGGGAGTGGTATACGTGTTCCAAATGCGCCTGCCCATATCGTAATTCTAGATGTTTAATCAGCTGATCATAGTCCTCCTGTTCTTGGGCGTTAAGAGTTTGTAGAATATTCGTCGCTTCTCCACGTAATGCAAGTGTTAGTGCTACAGCTCTTTCCCCTGCATTCCATCCATTTGCTTTGGCCGCTGCTTCAAACTGTCGGCGGTAATTTTCCCATGGAGTTTTTCCGTCGAATTGAGGCGGCTTCATGGAAAGCTTCCCTATTTCAGAAATGATCTTGACATCTTGTATACCCTCTTGAACTTTATCCAAGTTCAAACTCAAGTCCAGCATTGCATTTTTGTTAACCATCTCTGTGGAGGGCGCACTATCAATTCGTTTTTCTAGCTTACTGATCGTTTCCTTTATTTTGTCCATTTCTGCCTCGATTCCGTCTTTGATTTCATCGCTGATTATTTCCTTCATCTTGTCCATCTCTGCCTCGACGGTTCCTATTCTTTTTTCTAGACGATTCGCCACACCACAGAGTTCTTTTTTTATGCCTTCTGTGTTTATAAGGAGCTTATCTTCCAGGCTTTCTAGAAGCTTCTCTTCCAGATTTCTAGAATTTTCTTGAAGCTTCTCTTCCAGATTTATAGAATTTTCTTCCAAAGTCCTCGAATTTTGTTGCAGTTCTTCTTTCACGGATTTAGTAGTTTCTTCGAGTTTATTCATTACCAAACTCAAATCACCTCCGGGAACTTCGAATAAAAATGTTTCGGGGTCCTCACCTTCTTGTATAAGTCCTTCTGCAAGTCTTTCCTGGACTACTTGCTTTTTACCCGTTGTTTCCAGTTCCCTTTCCTCCAATTCCTGTTTCAATTCCGCTACCTTCAAGTCCGCAAGGCGCACTTTTCTTGAACACATTTTGTCTTTGACGAGGTATCAGTCTGTTTCACACGAAAAAGTTTATCAGTTTGTTAAAAATTCACTTCGCGAATTCTTTTCCACGGGCCACCAGTCTATTGTCTGTTTCACGCGAAGAGTGTATCAGTTTATTTTCCCACGCACAATTGTCCACTTCGCGAAAACCGGGCCACTGTCTATTTTCTGTTTCACGCGAACAGTGTATCAGTTTATATTCCCACGCACAATTGTCCACTTCGCGAAAACCCGGGCCACTGTCTATTTTGGGCGTACAAAAAGGTCTATCAATTTATTTTTCTGACTATCCACTCCACGATCACTTGTTTATTTTCAAAATCTCACTTCCGACATCAATTGTAACGTAAATAAACTTAACTTGGTTTTAATAATTTATTTCACACTTAAATCTACAACTTAATTTATATTACGCCACTGTATAGCTCGATCGTATGGGCTCGTTCAGACTGTCCGTGCCATCTTGAGGGCTACCTATTTATCTCCGATACAGCATTCTCGATGTTTCGAATTCTGGCAGTTGGCGACCGGCATGTTCCAATCGTTTCCAATATCGACCGTTGCTCTCCACGGCAGAGCGACTGGACTGTTCTCGAACATCTCCGGGGATGACCTCATCGCTGTCGACGGCAACGCGCGAGGCGACAGGTCCGGCCTAGGTTCGTTACAGTTGGATAGGCAGAGCAGGACCTCAACTTTGGCCTCCTAGATCTCCAGACTCAAACCCCTTGGAATTCTGCATTTGTGGTCATCTGAAGTCCTTGGTTTATATGACCTCCATTGAGTGTGTGAATGATTTGAGGAATTGCATCATCGCAGCCTGCGGGACAATGCGAAACACACCTGGAATATTTCAACGTGTGCGTCAGTCTATGAGTCGAAGACTTGATTCCTGTCTTATGGTTGGAGGTGGTCATTTCGAGCAGTTTTTATAACTCCGTTCCGTTCGATCTTGTTGCCTTTTTCTTTGTTGTAATGCACAGAATTTTGTTTTGTTTGTATTTTTAATTTGATATCTCAACAAAACATGCCTACATTGAAAGTTAAAACAAGCGCAAACAAAACGTGACAGCCACCTACTAGAGTTTTTCGATTCCATTTACAGAAGATCCGTTCATGCACAATGTTGTATTTTATTTTTTCATCAGGAAACTATTGCTTTTACGGACACAACACAGGAGTTAAAAAAGTTTTGCGATGAATCGTTCATTTCAACACATGTTTTTCAATTGGGAAATTTTGTTCCGTTAAAAAGTTCTGGTGAAAGATGTAGTAGGGGTTGTATGTTTCACTCCTTTAAAAGATCACAACAAAATTAAAAAAATATTCATAGGTAGCCTTTTCATTGGTAAAACATGCCCACGAAATGCTATTTCTTCATTTCTTCAGCAATTTCAAGAAAACATTTTATTTCTCATTTTTTGAAGCTTGTAACTTTTCAAGGGAAGGCCTAAGAGCTTTTGTTTACATGAAAGACCCCCTTTGATTTTCGACAAGGAATTGCCCCCAGAAAACTTTTCTACTTATTTGGTAACACCCTGTATACATTCCAACAATGAACAGAATCACTGAAGAGCAACAATTGAGAAAATCAATACTGCAAATTTTATAGTTGTCAAGAAAAATTTGTAAATTCTTTCAAGCGCCACAAATTGATAATGAAATTCTGACCTACAGCGATATTCAGTTGGTTAATGTCTAACTTTACAGAAATATTGTTTCTTGGTGAATTGAAGGTTACTCTAGTGAAATGTTTGAAGGAGCGAAGAATATATCCAAGAATGTATTTATAATAAAATGTTGATATTATTGATTGATCAAGAAGCACATATGCACTGAAATAAGATCATTAGTCCTTTGAATTCATAATCAAACTACTTTTCATTCTGCTAATTTAGGAATCTCCCTCCAATCGGAAAACTTCACATTTGTTTCATTTATAATGAATAACCTACTCTTTATGAATTTGGTTGGTTTGAGCAAGGGTAAATTTCAGAATTCATTTATTTATTCTGAATTTGCCATCAATGTAGCTAACTAATCATGTTTCAGAAATACTGGAAAATATGTTGATTGGTAAAGAGTGTTTCTATTTTTGGTCACCAAAAAATGTTAACATTCTATAATTTTGAATGAGGTAAGGTGGCAACTTTGATTCGTCAAAATAGGCAAAGGTTTGGTGCTCACCTGAATTCCAGTTTTCATCCCGTTCTCGCCACTTTTGATTGGGGTTGCAACCTCCTATTCACTGTGGGGTCTGGAGTGTATATCTCTGGTTGTTCAATGAAAATGTAGAGTTTCCAAATTTGGCACTTTATATGTGACCGAGCGAGTTTTGCGATTGAATATTACCACAATGAGTGTCGAGAAATTTATAAAGTAAAATATAAGTTGGTACCTCTGAGGAGGCATGCTTCAGTTCGAAACTTTTGAGTGAGTTTTCATCGATCTTTCTTGCGAGAAGGTGGAATTAAACAAAATCCCATTGATCTACATGAAAACCAAGATTATCAAGGGCTTGTAAATTATTACTGAATGTATCCAATAAATTCCTCAAACCAACGGGGGATTCAGTGTTTACTCTGGCGCTATTGTTGATTTCATCCCAGTAGGCAATTGCTTAAGCTATTTTAGTTTGATATCTTGTATTCAGATTTTCATAAGCGATTTCATAGTTATCACTATCCAGAGGGAGACTTCTTATTAACGAAAGAGCTTTCTCGGACAATACCGAAAGCAAATATTAAAACTTTTCAATTTTCAAAATTGCACAATTTTTGTGAATTAAGCATTCATATAAGCCAATAAATGTAGGCCAAGTTCTGAGAGTTCCATCAAAAACAGGTTTATTTAATTTGGGAAGTTTTATATTCGAATTTATGATTTGAGGCATTAATGGAGTTGAGGAGGGTATACCTGTAGGTACGGTTTCAAAGAGATCGTGATAAATGGCTTTAATTCCAAAATACTGGGAAGTCACTACTGACCTCACATCCTTCTCAGGAGTTACATCTCCATCTTCTTGCTGTGCGAGATTCTGAATTATAGCGATATGTAGTGAATTAAATCCTTCATAAATATCAGCTGAAACATTATATCTCATTTTGAAAATCGTATGCTTAGCCAGATTATTAACTGAACTTTGGACACATTGATAAGTATCAAACAATCTACCGATTGCAATATCTCGTGAAGCACGAGCTTGTTCTAGTTGTTTTGCCGACATTTTAATAATTTCAATTGATTTATTAGGAGTTACATCTCCATCTTCTTGCTGTGCGAGATTCTGAATTGTGGCGATATGTTGTGAATTAAATCCTTCATAAATATCAGCTGAAACATTATATCTCATTTTGAAAATCGTATGCTTAGCCAGATTATTAACTGAACTTTGGACACATTGATAAGTATCAAACAATCTACCGATTGCAATATCTCGTGAAGCACGAGCTTGTTGTAGTTGTTTTGCCGACATTTTAATAATTTCAATTGATTTATTATTGAAAAGGTGAGGTTAATGTTTTAACACACAGTACTGAAAGAATTGTGAGAATAACGAATCACACCTGTTCGACGAGAGAAAAAAAAACGTAAAAAAGGGGATTCCAAGTTGTGAAGTGCGATAAATTGATTGAATGAATTAAAGGTCATTCTAAAATGAAAAACGAGAATACGTTAAAAACGCAATTTAAATTCGGTAATTCTAATATTCACTGAATCCGGCTCAAAGGACCAAAAAATTTTAACATTCTATAATTTTGAATGAGGTAAGGAGGCAACTTTGATCTGTCAAAACAGGCAAAGGTTTGGTGCTTACCTGGATCCCGGTTTTCATCCTTTCTCGCCACTTTTGATTGGGGTTGCAACCTCCTATTCACTGTGGAGTGTGGACGTATCTCTCTGGTTGTCCAACGGAAATTAAAAGTTTCCAAATTTGGCACTTTATATGTGACCGAGCGAGTTTTGCGATTACATATTACCACAATGAGTATACGTTTTCTATATCGGCATTACTGACTTCCGAACATAGAACTTCGAGCTGATTCTTTGCTGTAGAAGCACCGAATTTGGCCTAGTCTGACAGACATGAAATATTTACTGAGCATACCGCAAATATGTGAATATTAGAATTACAGTTAATTACATGTTTAAGAATTTGAATGAGAAATATTACTGGGAGTAAATGAGAAAAATATTCAAATTGTTGAATTGTAGAATTATATTAAATACTAACCTGAGAAAAAAGGAAAACTTAACATCTATTTTTGTGCAAACCTTGAATTCTACAATCAAAAGTTGAAGAATATTTCAAATCTCCCTAAACTCATCCTAATATTTATATGTAACCTAACTTGATTCAAAAGAAAGAAGTATAACCAACTTGGTATCTTTTTGGTTGTATCTTAATATTGGGGGTGCAAAAGATCGGAAAACCTGCAGCAAAGTGAAATGTTAACGATATTGACGAAATTTTCACAGATGCTTCAGAATTTTTCCGCGAAAAGAGTCGATTTTTTTTGTTAAAAAATATTTAACTCCATGGCATGTAGGTATCGATAAACTGTTGTAATTGAAAAGGATTATTTCACAATTATTCACGAAACAAGCTCTCTGAACAGTGAGAACTGGCGTTATAAATCCGATACTAGAAGATATATTCTGTTTGAAAGTCATTTCCCTTGCTTACTAGTGAACAGGAAATTCGATTTGAGATGATTGTCAATAATTTCAATTGTGACCCATGAGGTATGTTAAAAATGCAATGTTGCCAAATGCAAAAAATGCCCGATGGACATGAAGAGTCAACATTCATGCAATTAAATGAGGTTTTATACAGAGTGTTGCTGAAAAAATTAAGAAATCAAGCAGTCTCAAGTGAGTGGAAATTATTATTTGAAATTTCCTTTTTTCAACCTTCCCTGGGCCATAATTTTGAAAATAACCATTTGCGCGGAAATATTTCAGGTAAATATCTGGTAAGAGCACTCCTGCTCTCCGAAAATAGATGGAAGACTTTTCTTACGTGTTTTTGCATTCTAAACACGAATCCGGAAAAACGCGGCGGTCTCATACCGTTTTCGTGTTAGAAAGCTTTTTTTGATCCAGAACAGGTGTGTCTCAAGGACCTTTTCTGCGCGCAAAAATCACTCAATGCCTCCTTTTCATCAGCATAACCTATTAACACCAAATGAGTCATGTTCGGCATAATTTCGCATGAAATATAGCCGACTCCAGTCAATGTATTACGTAGAAGAAGGAAACACAACCTAACTCAGCTATCCAAGTTAATGGCCAGCCAGTCAACTTTTTCAAACAACGCTTCGCCTAGCTCGCGGGCACTTCGGTAGGGGTGATTCTTCTCATTTTTGACGAATTATTCTTTGAGCACAATAGTAGAGTCAGTCGCGAGATCCAGTACACTGAATTAGGTTTCAATAAGAGACGATATTTCAACAAATGCGTTTAAAATCTAATCAATATCTCACGGGATTTTGAGAGCGGACCGAGAAACGCCGAATGCGTGTTTCGGTCCGCTCTTGAAATCCAGTCAATGTCTTACGTAAAAGAAGGGAACACAACTTAACTTGGCTTTCCTTGCTATTCAAGTTGATGGCCAGCCAATCAACTTTTTCATACAATGCTTGACTTCACTCGCGGGCACTTCGTTAGCGGTGATTTTTCTCGTTTTTTACGAATTGTTATTTGGGCACAATAATGACAGTCGGTCGCTAGATGCAAGTATACTGAATTAGGTTTCAATAGTAGCAGTCATTTCAGCAAATGTGTTATAAGTAATGGTGAAAATGAAATTTAGGGACATTTCGCTTTTCACCAAAATCGAGGACGTTTTTTACATCGTGAAAGAGGTGGATATATTAGAAAGTGGGTGTTTTTCGTGTATAAAGTTACTGGGGGGAATTTGTGGGTAGTGTTTTGATTTCGAATCCTTGTTTAGGTGGCAAAAATACCGAACTTTACCATATTTGAGTTCGAGAAGTTGGTGGTAATTTGTTTGTTATGACCAACATGACAATAATGAAATTTTCCTACATATTGTCTGTTAAATGTAAGAAGTTTGGTTATTTGTGATTCTTGAAGAAGGAGAAATTGTGCCGAAAATGAGTAATTTGGTATTTGTGGTTTAAGCTGGTAAAAAAAAGTGGGCATTGTGAATGATTTTGCGCGAGAAAATGGTGCTTGAAAAATACGTGTTCTGGATCACAAAAGCTCACTAACTCGAAAACGGTATGAGGCCGCCCCGTTTTAATTCCGGATTCTGGAAAAACTGCAGTTCAGGGAGAATCCACAGATTTAAAAAAAACATGTTTTTTTGTAAATAAACAAGCCTCCGAAAACCAAAATGAAAAGAAAACGGCGGTCAGTCTTAAAACATTGAAAATTATTTTTCAATTCCATTATTTTCACGACAGTAAATAGACAGTAATCAGACTCTAACGATTCGTATTCCTATCAACTTAATATCGCTATCGCTACTAAATTAATGAAAAACTCCACAAATCTACCATATCTTGTACTTTAACTTTTCAACTTTGAAAAACGCACCTGACCAAACAGGAAACGAAATAACAATTGAAATTTGAAAATTTAAAATAATATGGCAGAACGCTATATTGTACGGACAATCGGCGACAGCCAATAAAAAACGATACATTACCAACGTCGACCAATAGACAACAATTGAAATCACATGATTGGCTGTTTCTTCCCAAACTGCATTTTTACCCGGATTCGTGTTCGGGGGACGAAAACACGTAAAAAAATCTTCCAGCTATTTTCGAAGAACAGGAGTGCTCTTACCAGATATTTACCCATTTCACTTTTATGAAGGTTCGAAAATTGAATAATTGGCAACAATGTAGAAAACTGATGAGATGTATAAAGTGAAATGTCAAAGGATTTTTGATTTTCTGAAAGAAAACTAATCATCATGCTGAACCCAAAAAAAAGTTATGAATTGCATTGAAAAAGGTATATTTAGGGTTCCATACAGCGTGTTGCAGAAAAAATTAAGAAATTCAGCCGTCCCAAGTAAGTGGAAATTATGATTGAAAATAGACCTTTTTGAATATTTCAAGGGCCATAATTCCGAAAAATAACCATTTTTGCGGAAAAATTTCAATGGTTCACTTTCATTATCGATCACTCAGTTATTGAACAACATCATGAAATGATATAGACACTACTCACTTGGAGTTTAATCTCAGTATCACTCCGAAAATGTTTAACCAATGATATTGATTTACATAGTTGTAATTCGAGAGAAATTGGTAAATTTCTGTTTGTCGAAGGAATACAAACTATTGTTGAATAGTGTCAGATTGACACGAATGAATGAACCTCAAATGAAATAAGCATAAAGCACAATAATTTTAAATCTCCTAATGGTAATTTACAGCGATTTTCTGTTTGTGTGCACATCTCAGAGAAAAACGCATGGAATTTCATCAAATCACCTATATTTTGCTAAATATTGGTACGAAAATGGAAGACGAGTATTTTTTTGAATCTTTCCACAGCCGCAATTCTGAAATTGCTCGACTGATTTGGCCCGATCAAGATATCGATGAAAATTATTTTTAAGCAAAATTAGGTTTTATTCGGTTGTTGTCACTTGAGGAAGGAAATGATTTCCAACCGAGTTCTCAATTTGCCTACTCTTCAGTTATAGGCACTAGGGTAAGGTTCAGGATATCGTGCAATCTGCGTACTAACCAGGTCTCGCCATTATTTTCCTCTAAGGTCTCAATCTGCAAACTCTTTCGAGGAAACTGAGGATCACCTTCTGATCTTCAGACCTGTTGTGAAAGCAGATATCCAAATAGATTTTCTGTAAATGTATGGAAAACAACTGTGAATTGAATCATAATGAGGCCCTAGATTTTTTTACTTTTTTATTTAACTTCGACCTGTTTCTGCTAGCAGGGCTGATCAACGACGCCTATGAACACGCTTTCCCTATCGAAAATTTTATCGATTCCTCTGGTGTTTGCAAACAGAGGTAGGGATTTTTTAACGAGCTCAACATCCATGAACTTGATATAATCATCTTAAAGTCCCGTTTCAAGGTGACATATCTCCCTAGATCTTACTAGACCGTCTGTGAAATATTTTTCCTGTCCATTTCAAAAATATATCATTGAGTCTCAGACAAAACATTAGGTACCTGCCATTTATGAGTGGAATTTCGTTTTCACATATCATTTCTGCGAGGTACGATGGTTAGGTTGGAACAGTTTTGGCCGCCAGGATCACCAGACTGAATCAGATGGGATCACTTTTTTGAAAGGCGAATTGAAAATTTCAGTCTCTAAGGCAATAGTGAAGACATAGGTATATAGACTTGATTGCGCGCATAGAGCAAGCTGCAAGAATAATATCTATCATCAAGCGAAACTGTTTGGTGCCATGACTGAGTAGTGGTTACATCGTCCAGCTTTGTGTAGATTTTCAACACAACCAAGAATATAAACAAGGAAAAATATCAACACAACATAATGTTTAGTTAATTGAATCGGTTTTTTACTTCGATGAGTTCTGTTGATAGTTGAAAAAATTTAGTCTTGAATCACCTTGTGAATTTATGTCATCTCCTCCGTCTGAAAAAATACCATGTTTCCCATAGTCTAGCAAATCGGACTCATTAGATATCACTGATAAGTTCTGAGAATACGAAATTAACTGAGGAAATATGCTCAATTCATGCACCTTTGAGTTTTTATATCAATCCATATTATGAACATATTACTTTCATATGTATTTTTATTCTACTAAACAAAGACTATGTAGTTCAATTTTCCAAATAACATTCTAGTTCCAACTTCGGAAACTTCCGATATGTTTAGATAATTGGTAAAATGCATATGCAAATTTGTTTTAAGTACACATAACATTACTGTAAATTTCACAGGAGCTCATTTTTGTTTCTTCAGCAAGTAAATAAAAACCGAAGGGAAATAAATTTATAATTAAAATGAGTGCTGGGCCGAAATCTGGTTTTGATTGCTTCTCCACTACTTACTTGTTTTACAAATTACCAATTTGCCAACTGAATATTTGTATATTTAACATGAATATTTGAATTTGGATCAACTATAATAAAAAAAAAACATGATAACAGAGAGTGATTCCATGTCAATATATTGTAATATTGATTGGAAAAATTCTACCTTATTCACTTATTGAAACAGAATTGATTTGAGCGAAAACTATGAACCCTACACTTATTTTTAGGAATGATATTTGTAGATTCGTTTTTTTCATACCCCATAAGTAGTTTTGTAATGGGAGTTTCTGTTGAAGAAATATTTTGAAAAGCAGAGAGAAACCCTTATGATGGTTATTTCGGAAGTAAACTATTGGTAACATTATATTCTAACCGAACAAATACATTATGTCCATTATTTCAGTATGAAATCAGGATGGAAGCGTGGGTAAACTCCTGTTGATATTCCTACTAGCGAAACACAGTCTAATGAGATGATGATTTCAATAAATTAATAATAAATTCCATATACGCTGCCGACTTTCACTTTGAAATATTCCGTGAACTTATATTGAAGAGGAAGTTTGTTGTCGTAATATAACAATTATTGATTTTCTTATAAGCGACAACTTTCCTTGACTTTGAGGACACATTTTATATGAACTCAGTCTATTCAGCCAAATATTGTGTCAGAAATGAGTAGCTGTGGAATCCTTTTCCCAAAATATCAGTTGAGACGTGCAGTAGGATGGTACATAATACCAAAATATATTTGTTGATCACGAAGCAAAAACTCGTCGATCCCAATCAGAATTTATTTTCACCATCGTTATTCTCCAATGATCGTCAACCGTCAAATAAGAAATGACAGCGCTTTTCTTTCAGCCATTCCGTGATTTCTATAGAAAACAATCACACTGATTGTGACATGGTCACAAAAGTGAAGTGGAACACAGGTGGCTAGGGAAACTAATTGCGCCGCGTCAATCTAACACTTTAGATTACTCCGGAGGCACAGGAAGCTTCGGGAAAAGCTGTCATCTCGCAAATCCAGTCAGCCGTGGACTAGAGAAATGACATTATTTGTAATAGAAGGCATTGTATGTATAGGAACAGAGGGGATATAAAGTTTCATTTGTTTTCATTGATTTCGAGTTGACACGATAATACATAATGTCTGTTGATGTGAAGTATTCATATTGTTATTAATTGTGAAGTATCACATTATCTGAAGCCATTTTTTCAGAGGAAATAATCATTTTTGACATTTTCCTGATATCAATAATCTACCACAATGTGAAAAACATTGCAGTGAATTAGGAAATCTATAGAAGTGTATTAGAGAAAAACGATAAATTTTTCCCAATCAGTTGGTGATATAGATTATAATATACAGATTGTATTTCAACTTGTTGTTTATAACAAAGTACCATAGTTAAAATTTCAGAAAATAATCCTAATAAATATGTTTTTTCGTCAAATAACGATAATAATAATTACCCACCATACAGCGAAATGTGCATTTCTAAACAATAATAAATAATAATAATGAGCACACAAAAAATTAATTAACACGTAATGACTCATTTGATGAACGTTTATAGTGATTTCCAGGGAGAGATAAAAATGAAAGAGGACAGAAGAATGGAAAGGAGAACAAGCAAGGGAAGAAAATACAAAGAGAGAGAGAGAGAGATAAATTGCATTGTTTATAATTAAGCCATGAGTTCACTGGGCGTCATTTGAATATTGTTTTAAACGGAACGCTGTTCGAGGTAATTCAAAAAATTTATTAAAAATATTACTGATATAAATTGGGAAATTATAGAAGAAATAACGTTTATATATTCCTTCAATGTGTTTAGGAACAGTAAGCAGAGTTCGATGGCGAATATTCAGATTATGGACGTCTTTCCTGAATTTTCAGTCTTGTATGGAGGGTGTTCGTTTTGAAGATGTTGTGGAACATACATACATATGGTGACCTCACCTGTTGAATATATTGAGCCATTTCAATTGTTTTAGCTTCTCAAAAATAGATATTCGACTGAATTTGCGTATGCCATAGACAAGAAATTCACGATGTTTGCACTTTCTGTATTCAAACAGGGACTGTATACTACATCGCAGTGGTTTAAGAGTAGGGTAGACCGGGGACAATTGAAACAGGGGACAATAGAAACAACCGCCATATTGGAAGGATTTCGTGGCTTAAATCATGCGCACTTGTACCAACTGAAACGTGTCAAGATGCTGATTCACTTGACCTCTAGCAATAGTTGAGAGTGGTTGTGTACATCGAACATAACGTGATTTCTCGCTACCGAAGTAAACTTTTCCATTGATAGAAAGAGCCTGTTACCAGGTATAACGACGTAAGTATCCAGCTTTCATGATTTTCATTAGTATGTTTGGTATGTCTCCTTTCATCTTTCAGTTTGAATTATTACTGATGTTCGATAGTAAAAAAATAATTGAATGTTTACCTGAAAATGTGTTGTGGGGAGTAGTGGTTTTGAGCCGGTTTCAGTTCCTCCTCATCCATGACCTTGACCATGTCCTTGACCTTGACGCCTAACCGCCCAATTGCAGCTCACTGCATTTGATCCTGACCTTTCCCTGTAACCTTGAGATGGGGAGGTTGAAGGTCGTGTATCATTGACATTGAAGTGCCCTGGTGATAGTGTGGTGTTTGCATGACCTTGGGGATTCATTTCTCGTTGACCTTGTAACGCTAGTCGATGGGAAAGGGATCGCGCATTCATTTCAGTATGCATGAGAGTGTGGTACATGACCTTCGAACTAGCATCAGTGTCACTGGTCTACTTTTCATATTCTTCAATCACCCTAACCACTGAGATGATTCATCAATGGGGGGGGGTGTGCACGACTTTCGAGCCAACATCAACGCCACAGGTTTATTGATTTTTTCAAAGTCTTCATCAACTCTGCGATGATTCAAGGCGATTTGCATGACCTTGGACACTGCGTATGTGTATTATGAAATCGAATTCGATGGGAAAGGGATCGCGCATTCATTTCAGTATGCATGAACTAGCATCAGCGTTACTTTTCATATTCTTCAATCACCCTAACCACTGAGATGATTCATCAATGGGGGGTGTGCACGACTTTCGAGCCAACATCAACGCCACAGGTCTATTGATTTTTCAGAGTCTTCGACAACTCTGCGATGATTCAAGGCAATTTGGCTGACCTTGAACACTGCGTAATAGGACTATTGATTTTTTCTAGTATGTGTATTATGAAATCAAATCAAGTGAGAGGGGAGCACATATTGCATGTTGAATGAGAGAATCATTCCATGTTGGTTGAAGTTTGGTAGATTTGGAAAATGGATTTTTTCAATTTGTCCTTGATTCTTGATGTGTTGCAAGATTAGTTGGAATGTCTTATTCGATGACACTTAGTGTGGTGGGGTTTATTCCTCATGAAATGTGTGCGTGAATTCATTGTTGATCAGAAGTTGAATTATAGTCAACAAAAGAACTTCATCAGCTAGAAGTCAATTTACAACAATTTTCTCAAAAGCAATCCCCTAGCCCTGAAGATCACATGCATTTTTCAGATGTGCTTTTTCTAAAACTTGAAATAATATTTATTCGTTAGTATAAGTTGCACTTAAAACGGAATAACGATTCTGGCACCTGTTTAGCAATCGCTATGGCATCGCGACGCTTCATTAACTTGCCAGACAAAGTTAATACCGACAAATATGCACCAGACCAATTTTATAATATTTATTAATGTTTATATTAATATTTCCTAAAGTAACAACTTTTGCAAAGATAACTTCAAAAATATTTTTTTACAATTTCAAAAATTCGTCAAACTGATTTGCAATCGGTTTATAACCTGCTTGTTTCAAAATACTCAATAATAGTATAAAAAAGATGAAAATAAAGTATTAACTTTAAAATTCGAAAAGGGTTTCGAAGCCAATTTCACCACGGAATTATTCAAGATCGTGAAAATTAACAGCACATATCCAAAAACATACATTCTCAAAGACATATAGATAAGAATCTCATTCAATGTTGTTTCTATGAAGTTGAATTGAAGAAAACACAAAATCTCAATGTTGGCCGAGAAGATATTGAAGGAAATAGAGTGTTTGAGTGTTTGTCAAGTGGTAGGTTTTGTTGGCCAGTGATATTTGATATCGAAATGAAAAAATATATTGTAAAATTTGTTTTATTATCATATAAAAAAATCGTGAGGAAACAATATTACAACAACAAAAATCATATACAACATTACAAAAAACATGTACTTGATCACTTTCACTCAAAAGACAATTGTTCAGCTCTTTTTGCCATTCTTCGAGAATTGATGTCATTGCATCATAGGATTGGATCGATTCCAGCCTAGCCATTTCTGCTTGCTTTCGAATGCTGGTGTTGTATTTTCTATCTCTATCCACCCTTTGTTTGATGGCATCAGACTTCTTCTGCATTTCAGCAATCTCTTTATCCATTTTACACGCGACTGCAACTTCTTCATCTAATTCTTTATCAGCTTGAGCACACTTTGTGATGGTATTGTTGGATTCATCGATCTTACGTTTTGCAATATTTCTCTGCTGAGTATAAATTTGCAGTGGCACATACGAAGCTAGCGATCCAATGGCTGCGGATGTAATTTTCGAAGATGCATCCTTCTTTTTCGATCTTCCCTTAGCTTTGGAGGGCGATGTCGACGATTTCGAGGTACTCGGCTTGGAACTGTTCAAAGCAGCATCTTGTTTTAGAGTTCGAGTGGTGGCGGTGGGAAGGTCAAGTGTAGATCTCCTCTTTCGTTTTGGAGGCTGGACCTGAATATCCTGAAGAACTTGGATGACAGGAGCCTTTTCAATGATTTGGTCAGGAATAGAGATCACAGGTGGAGAACTGGTTGGCAATTGAGATATAGAAACACCTTGCAGATCTGGCACCTCAGCCGCACTTATCAAAATGAATTCATCAATATCAAAATTCAAATCCATCACGTCATCGTCCTCTTTTGATGCTGTTGCTACTTCAACACTGCTATGTTCGTCAGCAGTAAGTAATTTTTCCAAAATACTAATATCGTTGGAATTCATCGTAGTTATAAACTTTAACAAACACACACACACACGTACTACTCGTCGTCTTGAAAAGTGTTGAGAATGATTATGTAAAAAGTCTATATAAACTTTAACAAATGATCTTGCATTTCTATCGAATGGTTTTCAGTTGACTCAAAATCAATATCACATAATCTCCTCCCATTTCTCCCCACCTACTGCAGTAAAAGTGCATCATCCCCGATTCGATGTCGAAGAGAGCTTGCATTTCTTCCGAACATTTTGGCTTACTCAAAAAAACAAGGTCATCACTTGCATTTCTAACTAAAAAAATAATCAAATATTGCATAACTTATTGATATAGTATCACACTTTTGCGAGTTGAATGATTAATATAAAGACCGATATGAAATGTGGGACTTTATTTCTAGAAAATATAAATTTGCTATATAGCTATATGGAAATTGGATTAAAAACCGCGAAAAAAAAAAAATATATGGGAATTAAAACGATGATGAAATGTCAAGTGTACATTATCCAATAATTATATATGCGTCCACTTTTTTTGTCAATTTTATCACAAATCAAAATTATTATTCATTATTGCATGTACATACATCCTGCGGTTTTATCAAAAAACAGTGCAATATCAAACATTCAACAATAGTAGTAGTATCGCAATATGACATACTAACGTTTACTGGAACAATATGGATGTTACAAAAAGTGATTCCCAAAATCATCCAAGAGAAATAACAGAGCAACCATTCTTAAACTTGTTATTTTGGATTAGAAAAAAACATATTAATTCCCAATAATCAAAAATACATGAATTTCATAATCACTAAAGTTCGTATGATTTTAACCACTCTTGTATATCACAGAAAAAATATTTTAAAACAACTTGTCAGCGAAAAATTACAAATTCCAAATTTCATAATCATTTTTGACTGTGGGCATGTATTAGAATGAATATGTATGGATTTGATATGTGACACAAAAGTGATATGAACTTTGATAATGACAATATTATCTTTCATTGAGGTTTCTGCTTCATGATATTAATTGTTATTTGAGATATGGAAAAATATGAATGTATATTACTCGATTGGACTGACGCTCAATCATTGCTATTATCAATTGTCGACTAATGCATGGATTCGTTTCATTCTATTCTATGATATTATGACATAGAAAATATGATGTTGTTTTTCTAAATTTCTTGATTGTGAGAATTGAAAGGATGACATTTTTTACGAAATAAGAAGTTGATTCTCGAATCGAGGTAGTGTGCTATAGGATTTCAGTTGTAGATTACTATTTCATTGTTTTTGGTTCATAAGATCTTTGATATGTGACACAAAAGTGATATGAACTTGGTTTGGGCATTTATCAATTATGAGGAATAATGTTGGAGTTCAGTAATGACACTATTGTAGGCTTTGCTCCATTGTATTCAATGATATTCGAAATGTGAAAAATGTAAAATTAATTATTTCTAGAGTGATTGGAGGAATTATGGGTATTTCTATTATTCTTTAAAAAAAAAGGCTGAATAAATAATATTACACTCTCACTGGAGAAGATTTGATTGGATATGTACACATATCAGAATGAATTCGATTGAATAGTGGACGTTTCATGTATCATAGAAGGAAAGCAAAATACCGCAAGAATTATTGATGGAAATTATGAACACATCAACCTGATCGAAAAATCGATACACACTTCCTACATGACAAAAAAAAGACCATTTCATTCATATATTTCCACGAGGAGTCAACAATTTCAACTCAAACTTTGAACATTGACGAAAAAAATTAAGTTTTATGAAGTTGGCAGTCTGAGTGTAACATATTTCAGAATAGCTATAGAACAACTGAGTAACAAATAGGAATATCGCAAATTTTCCCATTGCTTTCTTGTGAATAATCAATGGAAGTATATTACATTGAATGTATTTCTGATATGATATACAATTCTAGCCAACTTCATAATCATCAATATTAATTGAAATGATGATCGCTATATACATCTTGGATTTTGAAGGGTAAAATTATTGGAATTTTTCAATCCACTCATCTTGCTAATATTCACACTCATATAGTCTAGCCATAATTCATTGCATATCGTAACTATCTATTCCATCTTTTATCAAATAATTGAATTATTGTATCTGAAGAGTATTGGAAAATTCTCAAACATGCAGAAACATGAATTCTAAATTTTAAATTTAGGTAATTCCCATGTTATTTCTTATTATAATATTCAGTGAGCTGTGAGGCTATACCTTCGTCAGTGAAATATATTGCTAGTTGATTTCTGAATAATACTAGCGATCAATATGATTCATATGTTCTCATGATGAAAAAAGGAGCACATTATTCACATATAATATTGAAATCTACTCACACATAATACATATTATGTCGAACTCACTAAAACAATTGTTCTGCACAGAATCTACTGACACATAATACATATTATGTCGAAATCACTAAAACAATTGTTTTGCACAAAAATTTGTGGAATATATCACTGTAAAATATCTGCGCTAAACACGATGATTCAACACTGAAAATTTAAAAAAAAATTTTTTAAAAATTGAAATAGTATGGCATAACACCGATTCATAGCCTATTTGCCAAAACTCAATGTATAATAGTAAGTTACAATGAAGGGAAGGTTGGTTCGAAGAATGGTGCGTTGACCACCATATCTAATTGACGAGCCTATTGTGCAATTTTTACCATTGAAGTGAATGCATCAGTAGAATCATATTCAAATCACATTTGTCAATTTTTTTCCACATAACTGCAATATTTCAGTAGATTGTCATGAAACTCAATGCCAGAGTTGAATTTTTCACATACATCTAGCGACTTCATCTTTAGGGAAGCAACGTTTCAGAATGGTTGGGTGTCGTCTCCATTGATATGAGAGCTCAAACTCTCGATGGTTGAATATCGATTGATTTGATCCAATACTGACTTGAATAATGTATGTCGGAAACTGAAACAAAAAAGAATTGTTAATATATTCCGCTGATATTATAATAATAATTTGACTTACTTGTAGAAATATTCCAATGAAGAGCTGTTGAATGCATTTTTTTATTGAGGAACTATCTCTACATAAATCACTATATTCTAACGAAAAAAATTATTTTTATTCAATGAAATTGAATTCGACAAGAGTTCGAGTCCTCGAACTAGATGACTCTTGAACACTTTGCCCCAAGTATTTAATTGGTTAGCCAAAATTTAAATAGAATATTATTATCATCATGTAATGTCATTGAAAAATACACTCACTGAATTGACTTCTAGTTGATGTAGTTCTTTTGATGACTATAATCCAACTAATTTTAGAACACATCAAGAGTCAAGGTCAAATTGAAAAAATGACTTTTTTTTCTGTTGAGTTGTTGAGTTGTTTCACTTAATGTAGTGGGGCGGTGTTTTGCCTCCTATAAAAAGGATGGATGCGTTGGTGAGAATTCAAAAAAAGTGTGTGATTTAGCCAAGTGGTAGTTGAGTTAGTGTATTTTTTCAGTGTGAATAATCTATATATATATATATATATATATATATAATATATAAAAGAAAAAAGGTAGATCAAGGAATGAAACGAAGTTCAAAGTTACTACAATCACATTAGCGTTGTTTAAAATTCTATTAATATAAATGTGTGCTCTATATGGTGTGACAAGTGGAATATATATATATATATATATATATATATATATATATATTATATATATTATGTATATATATCGTAAGTTTTACTATGTCTCTACTGAAGTAGATTTGGAAATAATAGATCAATAATTGTGCAAAAGGTGAAAATTTTAGAACAGAAACAATATCTTCCCTTCCAATGAATAAACCTTCATTATAAAAAGTATCACCGTTTATACCATCCGATTCGATAGATCGATTTCTTCAACATTACAGAAAGATTATATGAATGTCATTCATTCAAATCATGTTTGTCTAAAGGTATTGCAAACCAATTCAAAGATAGTGATGTAGTTTGCATCAATGCTTCTGGTGTCAAGTATACACTCACATATTTGGAGAAAAGGTCACAAATTTCAGAAGATTCAAGAACATGAACTCTGGTGAAATTTGACCCATCCTAGGAATTCAACATTTTTTACATACTCCAATAGTTTATTTAAAGTTGAGACATAGTAAAGTAGTTTATATAAAATATAGATATTCCATTTTATTTTTTGAAAGATACATTAGAGCATTTTTTATCAAAACTTTATTTTGTGTAAGTACTACTAGTGAAACCTCCGATGGACAATAATTCTATAATTTTTTTTATTTCAGACCTTTCAATATGTGGACGCTCTACTCTAGTCAAAGTTTGATCAAAGTCGTGGATATATATTCATCCATTGAAAGACTGCATTCCTACTTCAATACATTGAGTTGGGATGCCCTCCATGCAATGAATTATGACCTGAATGTTTGCTTCGATGAAGATGAAGTTCGAAGGTGTTCGCAAAAACATGAGCAGTATAACTCTGGTGCGTATCTTTGTGAGAAATTTGGTGAAGGAGATATGGACTTGTACCAATTTTGTGAGGAAATGGTCAAATGCGATCTGAAAGGATATCTCCACGATCTGTTACCGTACCTACCTGATGACATCATCCAGAAATATGAACTGCCCCATATCGATGATGAAGATGAAGACAATGATGACTCATTGAATTGAGACATTATCAAATTGTAAAAAATATGTCAAATAAAACTCAATCCTCCATAAAATACATTTATTTATTTATCAATCTCAACAGTGACACATCAGTTTGCTAATCTAACCTAATCTTGCATCATAAGAGGTATTTCATGTCTTAACCTATCCTTAAACTTATCTTGTACCCCACAATATTTCAATAATAATTCAATTGGTGATTTTAACGCATCTTGTGTGAATTCATGTTAAAAAATATATACTTCTCCGTATACGTACATTGTTGCAGCTTTTTTGGCATAGTGCATGAAATGAAGCAAAAATTTTACCTTGGAGATACAGAGATTGTATTTTGTCTATAATAGTTTTAAGAAGGGGGAGATTGAGTCCCTCTCTGATGATAGCTCAGAAGCTTTTACTGTGTACTTTCAACACTTATTTTCGTTATATATATATATATATATATATATATATATATATATGTGTGTGTATATCATCCCCTCTGACTCATGAGCATGTAATAAAGATGAGGGTCGTCTTAAAAATGTTTTGCTTCCATTTCCCAAATCTCAATGCAAAAGCTCAAATTACGACTGAAACTTATACATCCACAAGTATTGCGTTTTGCAAACGTGCATCTCTATTCAAAGTCATTGAATCAAGCAAAATATGAATACTTGCGCAATGTATTGGCACCAATCAAAGGATTGAGTTTCTTCACATTCAGTAAAAATGCAGACATTGTGCAACCCTTTGGCACCAATCAAATTGAGTTGGAAAAACAATAAAATTAATCTTTTTTTTGTATGGAACGTCAAATATTGCAATTTGCAATCCCTATTCGGTTCCCCCTGTCAGCTAAAACTCTTTTTAAAATTTCAAAAAGGGAAAAATAAATTCACAGCTCACCGATGTAACATTCGAAATTAAAATGATTTGCGTGAAATCGGATGATCAGTATTTCCTTGTCATCGATAAAGAAAAATATGTAAATGGATGATATCACAATGGATTCGACAGTTTCGATCCTGATATCTAAATTTTCGATAAGCTAAATCATTCATTCGACTTCGTCAAGGTCACTTAAATAGTGGTCTTGACACGTCATCGACCGTCGATATGGCGTACATGGGCCCGACCTCATCGATGCGTCGCAAAGTAGCATTTAATCATATTTTGTATCGAAATGAAAAAATATATTGTAAATTTTGTTTCAACTCAAAAACTCTGAGGAAAAAATAACGCAAAAAACAAAACATATACAACATTACAACAACTAAAATCATATATTTTAATCTTTCCCAAAACAATTGTTCAGCTCTTTTGCCTTTCAAAAATTGATGTCGAATTTTTAAAATGATGTGTGGGAAATGTTGGGATGATCAGTATGGATTCCTTGTCATCGATGAAGATCAAAAAGTTTAATGGATGATATCACAAGGATTCGACGTTACATCTTGATTTTCAATTCAAACGATATATTGCACTTTCAAGTCATACGTGAAGATGAAAGGCACTATGGGATTCGCGGGGGTCGATGATCTAATTAATGATGCTCACATGCGTCGCATTAATAAAATTTTAGTACGAATTAGGAAGTGGTTTTATTATAATATACCGTGGGAACAACTAAAGCAAAAACATATCTTACAAAAAATATATATTAATCCTTTTCAAAACAATTTCAGCTCTTTGTCATTTTTTGAAATTGATGTTCTGATGTTGAAATTTGGGGTATCAGTTTTTCCTTGTCATCGATGAAGTCGAAAAGTATGTTGGTGATATACTGGATTCGACGTTCTACACCCTGATTTCAATTCCATAGAAAAAATCTTTCAGACTTCGCGGTCATTTAATGAATACGTCGACTTTGGACCGTCATCGATAAGCGATATGGTGAAGGGCATCGGCGAATGCAATGAATGATTTGTCTTTGGAATTGAAATGGTGTCAAAAACATGAATAAATTGTATCATCCATTAAATATCGATCTTCACTTTATCCAAAAACCAACTGATCATCCAACAGTTTACAACCCGGGTAATTCTCAGAATGACAAAAGTTTAAAATTTGGCTTTTGAGTGAAAGGATTAGTATAGCCCTTTTTTTTGAATGTTGATACGTTTTTTTGCGTTATTGTTTCCTACGAATTTTAAGTATAAAACTAATTTCACATATTTCATTTATACAAATTTTATTTGTAAATTTTTTGGGTGTGAATGGGGAAAAATTACCCAAATTTTTCCATAGGGGTTTAAAAGCAAACACCCATTTATCCGCCGAAAACTGGAATTTAAGGATTAAAAAATTGTTTTTGGAATACCAAATCCATTTCCGTTTGAAAATTAAAAACCCAAAACCCCCAAAATTTTTAAATTCCTTTTTTAATGCCCTTTAAAAAAAGGGGTAAAAAAACGGTACAAGCCCAATTCCAAACCCCCTTTTTGAAGAATAATTTCATTTGAATAATATATATATAGGGTTTTCAAAAATAAAACAACTATTGATACACCTGGTATAATTTACTGAGAAAATGTATAGAAAGTCAAAATGAGATTGAATAAACAATAATTTAAAATGAGAAACAATATGAGCGACAATTTAAATAACTGTTCTACAGTTATTTTAAACAATTGATAATAATTTTCCTTTTTTTGAATTAATTCCCTTTTTCTATGAAATTAATAATGGAATATTTTCTTATAACACTATACATATATAACCTTGCCAAATAAACAGTTTGATTTCTCCACCCTCCATTTTAAGGCCCCTGATTTAATTATTCCGTTTTATTACCGAATTATATTACGCTTTCACTTGGTGCAATATGATTATTTTAGCTTCGATAAATATTAATTCCATTCATTTGTTATTACTGGGTGATTTCTGATGCGTTACTATTTCACTCATGATTTTCTGCATATAGTTGATTAATTTGCTACTTCCGATAAACTGTAGGAGTCTGGGATTTCGCATGGAAGATGAGACTTCATCTTATCTGATTGAAATTAAACTTTACTTCTAGTCGCTTCCTAATGAAGCTGAACAACTTTTTACTGACTGACTAGATCGACATGGATTCTGAATGACAAGAAGAGAATGAGAGAGGTCTAGTAGGGACTCTTTTATATATAGTGTTGGTATTCAAACGAATGCCGCCCCAATAAAGTATAATTTGGTCGGTGAGTACCCCGTTTGAGTTGACACCGCCATGAAAATATCACCAAGCCTATTATCGTTCAAAGACCGCGGCATTCATCTGTCCGGCGTACTATTAATTATGAAGGTCTGGAAAATAGGATTGAATTTAGATTGGTGCCGACACGATGATAGAGGAAGTGTCTATTAATTTTACCCATTAATGCGTCCCCCTTTGAAATCGAACGAAATTGATTTATTATATTGGCATTCTTCAGTTTCAGTTTACATATGGCTATATTTAAAAAACTTTATAGGGTGCTCACAACACCTCCTTTTCCCCATTTTAAAAGGTATTAATTCTAATTGATACCTTTTTTCATGACCTAATATCTTGGGTAGATGGTGGTGTTGGATCTCAACTTGGTTATGGCTCAAAATTGTTTTAGCATACCATGAGCAAACTAAATAAATTCTTACTGATAATACCTATGATAACATATGACCTTTACCTTATTCAATCATGCACCTAATATTCATACATGGTCACAAATTTCCTACTTATATAATTACTATTCTAACATACTAATTTTAACATGCAATTCTTATATAATTTTAATGAGATCCCTTCAAGTCAGTGTCTTCGGAGACGACGGGTGGAAAACGCCACCCCGTAGATATGACCTGTCATCACCGCGGGTAGAACTGTCCCGTTCTAGGAAATCGGTTGAAATTCTCCAACGAAACCGTCTGCCTTCAAC
>JAFIRS010004272.1:0-93372 GCA_018342105.1 Gonioctena quinquepunctata | reverse complement strand
CCTTTTTTTTATCAAACTGTCTCAAATTAAATTTTTTTAAAAGTAGTACCCCAATATATATTAAACGATCAATTTAGTAATTAAACGTCACATTCTATATAGGGCATCTAGGCTATTCTTGTTCTCAGAATTGTTCAGGTATAGGGATTTCTCTGTACTTTTAAAACTATGTTATATCATGCTCTGATGCTAATAGAGCTATATTTTAATTAACTAACAATTAGCGTTTTACGTTTCTACTAATATTTATTCATTGATGTCTCTTATATATTGAATTTATCTATACTAACCCACCTCATCTCTGTATCTTTGTGATAAAACGATATTGTATTAGCAATGCTAAATAAATAAATAAATAAATAAATCAATATTTAAAATTCAGAATTACTACCTCCTATTCCAAAAAAAAAGTTTTTTCTGATTTTTTTCCATTTTTTAATTCACCACCCTATGTATTATGAGAATTTGTAATGTCATAGTACACTTATCATTGAGTATCACCTGAATGACCATATGAAGTTCAGTTCCGTCCAACTATCAACTAGAATATTGCATTATTCGAATTTGGTGCCGACTAAATCTCATTTCTTGTTGCCATTGAAAAAAAATTTAAAAATTAAAATCAATTAAACAATCGAACTGTGTTGCAACCAATGTCAAAAACTGAACGAATAGAACTTAATTTTTCCAAAGTATCTAAATACTCATATTTTGAACCAGTGAACGCATAAAAATCGGTAATCCAAAATAAAAATCATTCAACATTAAAACGAACGTGTCTCCAGTCGAGGGTAAGAAAATGATATATATATTTATATATATATTCATATATATATATATATATATATATATATATATATATATATATATATATATATATTTATATGTATATTGTTATAAGGAACCATTCGTCTATTTGATATCATAGAAGAGTCAACTCTTGATTCGACAAAAAGTAATAATATTAGCAATCACCAAGGTAACTGAATAACAGTTATTCTACTAGGCATAATATCAATGTTTCACACTAGCCGAGATGATGGTAAACGTCTTGATGGTATGACCTTGGAAATGTGGCAAACTTTTGGTGTGGGACTTCACTTGTGCTGACACAGTTGCAGCGTCTCATTTAGCAAATACTTCCAAGTCCGCAGGTGCTGCAGCAATATCCAGCGAGGAATTGAAAAGAAAGAAATATCAAAATCTTGGAAATAATTATCTTTTCCATCCAATAGCTATCGAAACTTTTGGTGTCTTTCGCCCTGAATCTCTTCTTTTATTCATGAAATTGAAAGGAGAGTGGGCCGCGCTACAAAAGATAAACGTTCAACGTCATTTTTGATACAAAGAATTAGTATAGCAATTCAAAGGGGCAATGCTTCTTCTGTAATGGGTACAATTCCTCCATCGCATCCACTGAATGAGTTATTTTCCCAACAAACATTATAGGTAAAATTTACGTCATTTCGACCTTCGAATAGGTCAGCGCCCTAATTGGCGAAGGTAATTATTACGTTATAATTACCTTAAATTTACCATTATGGGGAAAAAATGAGTAATTGAAGTCAAATTTTGGAAATTAAGACTTTTTCTCCTTATAAGTTGAAGGCATAAATAGGTAAAATGCTCCAGACTAGTCGACTGATGGTAAAAATGTAGTCATTTTTACAATTTCGGATTATAAACACTGTAATGAAACAAACAACAAACAATGGCAGGTTAAGAAGATGATAAAAGTTTACTGTATATTTGTATCTTAACCTACATGCTTATGCGTGAAAGCGTTGAGATTGACATGAACATGGCGTATGAAGAAAAAATTGTCAATAAACGTATAGCAGATAATGCAATAATGATGGTTTCGCATCCACACCTAGCTGTGATTTCATTTGCGTACAAACTTTTCTGTGATAATGTTGTTTTTTACTCGTCTAAAACAAATTGGGCCCATCAATTATTAGATTTGTATGAAAAAACATTAATTCATGTCTACTTTGACAACTTTTTCCATCAAACACTTCAAAAAGTGATTTTATAGCTGAAGTATGTGTATACATATCATATTCACCTATTTTTTGACTACCACTCATTAAAATGTGGTCGATTCGAGAAAATTATGTATTATTTTTACAATGGCGGAAACGGTTCAAACCGAAAAATATGGCGTAGATTCCATATGGGACCTATATGTCGAAATTCCTTAAAATTTTGACTATGAGAACACAGACTTTGTACAAAGTCGAAAGTAACCTTTATTCCTGACTTTGAAGTCCATTTTTCCTTATCTTGGGATTTCAGACCCTTTCACATTGTGGTCACGTGATGAAATACAATATATGTTATTGGATGCATGTCTATACGTTTTGTTCTCTGGATGGATGGAATCGTGGATAATAAATTTATATTTTACTTATTCTATGTTCTGTGCAGAAATACTCAAATGTCAATACAGGGGTGAAAAAGTCAATATGTTTTGCTAATGTTAATGGTAAGGCCAAGTAACCTATAGTTACTCAGAGAAATGGATATTGACTAGAAAACCCTGTAATGAGTGTTCATTCTGAAATTAAATATCAAATCCATCAGTAATGTTGATAATAGTACGCGATATTTATATTTCAGTGACATCTTCCCAGAATAGAAACCATGATTAATGTTATCGTCTAATGGGAATCTCTTTCCAAGAAATACCAATCATAACTTTTCAAATATAAAATGGTGTGTTGTGATTGGCTGAATAATTTTGATTTGACATTTCTGCGTTCCGCATTCGGTGCCGGAAATATACAATTTATCAGCCAACTGTAAATACCATTAAAAGATCGACCAATTATGATTCGCTTGATTTTCACTTTTCCGGAAACCACAATGATTGGTTTAAATTCTCAAGCCATGGAAACTCATCATTTCAACACATCAATCTCTTATTTTTGTTAAAATCAATTTTCTATTTGATTTGATTTTTTGCGAATTCAATACCATTTTTTCATCCATTTACTTCAAAAGGATGAACTTCATTGAATTCCATTTCGTCGCTGCATCATTGGAAACGTCGCGGCTGTAGTTTACCGCTGGCGACAGACGAAGCTTTCTGAACGCAGCCCATTCATTGTTCAGTATCTCTTACCGACATGACCTGAGACCTAACCAAAGTTATAGGTTAACGCTTTCATGTTTTTATTTCAATAATGGATGAGTGTTTTAAAATAGTTGCCGTCATAAAAAGACGTGAAGCAACACCCATAGTTGAATACTCCTATGTACCCCATAAGTGAGAACAAAATGGAGAGTGTTCTACCAACTGCTTGTATGGAGACTTTATGCGACAAGGGCCCAATGTCTGAACTCCTCTAACAATGGGAGGTTATCTTCCAAGCTTTGTGCCTTATTCCCATTGAACTCATCCATATTTTTCCCCGGTATCATCATCGGTAAAGCAATTTCTTACTCTACATTAATTTCTGTAGTTGATGACTGAGTGGAAGATGATGGCTCCTGATCTCTGGACATCGGAAAGTATAGGATGGTTTCGGATTATATTTTCATTTGTTCTCATTCTGGCAGCTAATCGATAATGAGTTGGTGATATACCTGATGGTTTACTAACTCTATTCGAATTTTTGCTCGGCATTTTATAGATTTCTAGAATGTAGGGCACAATAAAAAATAAAGGAAGTAAATTGTGTCATGTCATCCCTCATCTGAATCGACTTGGTCTTTAATATCTGATGATAGACTAAGTTACTTTGAGGATTTTATTTCAGGTAACTTTGACTTCGTTGTAGACATTTAGTCTGATTAGACAAATATTGTGGTAATCTCGCCCTCATTGTAGAGCAGTAGGTATAAATAGGTCAAAGAAATGTCAGGCAACTCCTTTAACTTAATTGGTGCCAAAATGGGTAATAAAGAGTATATAGTAGACCTGTTTACTGACTTGTCAATTCCTGACTATATGAACACACATGAGGTAATAATTAGGTAAATATTCACCGAAGGTTTTCCTGGAGTTCCCAGTATTTTGAACACATTTTGCTGGTTACCTTTAGGTAAAATTTAACCTAGTAAATAACTCTATTAACCCATGAGGCTGTGAAGGTATATTTGAAGTCCATAACAAGTGATTTCATACTACGCACTACGCCTATTAAGTTTTTGGTTTTTGAAGGAGATTTGGTGCCCTCAATTATGGTTTTTATAACTCCAATTATAACTTTGGAGTTAGTTAGTACTTGAAGGTAAAATATTCGGTCAGAAATGGGTGAATTCGGACTTCTTGAAGCCGCTTTACCCCACTGCTTGGTATAATTTTCCTATAATGTTAGTTGGGTTATCGTCCCAATTTTCCTTCGAGATACATATCAGTTATCGAAGATAATCACTCAGTACTTTCCAAAAAATCAATATCTGTTTCTCTATCACCTTCTTTGAATTACAGGAACAATGAACCTATGGATTCTTCGTTAAACATGAGTGAGCATGCCATACCAACAAGATACTCCATTTCTACATTTGGCCTAAGAGGATTGAAAAATGTAGGAAATACCTGTTTTATGAATAGCATGATCCAGTGTCTCTCGAACACCAAGGTTTTGTTGGAATTTTTCAAGAATGGTTTTTGCATGGAGGATTTGAATACTATTACATCAAGAATGAAAGGAAATTTAGTGATATCTTTTATATCTTTGATGGAAAATATCTGGAGTCCTGATTCTTCTCGAAAAATGGTGGATACTTCACATTTCGTCCATCTATTCAGAAATTTTGCTCCTTCCTTCGATCATAACGTCCCAGCATATTCGGAAGAATTTCTGAAATACCTTCTGGTAGGTTTACATGAAGATTTAAACAAGGCGAGCGCAGAGATTCATCCATTACCAAACGATTTTGTTATCACGAATGATAATCAGAAAGCCCCCATTTCATGGACAAGATATCTGTCTACTCATAATTCCAAAATTGTGGATACATTGGCCGGTCAGCTAAAGTCTATATTGAGATGTACTTTTTGTAATTACTGCTCCGTTACTTTTGAACCTTTCTGGGTACTTTCAATCCCTATTCCAGACTTGCCAAACGAAGTCGTGAATTCAACACAATGTATTGAACTGTTGGCAGAAGAGGAGACTTTGACTAACGATGCGAGCCCATACTGTTCAATTTGTGGAATGAAAAGGGAATTCAAAAAGATGATTCGTATACAAACATTTCCAAAAATTTTAGTTATACATTTAAAACGTGTCTCTTCGACTGATGGCAGTGAATTGGACGATGTGATTAATTTTCCCATACAAAATTTGAATTTGGACCAATATTCTTCTCAGGATGGAATTATTACTCTTTATAATATCTACGCCATATCTTATCATAGCGGCAGCATTTCCAATGGACACCATACTGCATATTGCAAACACCCTTATTCTAATTGTTGGCACCTCTTCGATGACTGCCGTGTATTTTCCAAGATTGATTCTCTCAGCTCCCAGGGAGCATGTGCCCTTTTCTATGAGAAAGTTGATGATCTGATTTCTGATGGTGTTGTGGGTTTTTCCGGGTTTTTCCCCAACTGAAACAGCAAATGCGCCATCACTTCGAGTCCCGGGCTTCAATCAAGATTTTCATCTTGATATTATTTTATATTTAAAACTTTGCTTTTGTATTTTTTTATTCTGAATAAAGTTTTTCTTAATTAAATACACATTACAAAAAAAAGTATATCTGTTCGTTCAGTGGACTGTATAAATAATAATTTGTGGTAAATTCGCAAACACACAGAACTGATCAAAGTGTCACTCACCCATGTGCCTCCGTCGGAGAATCTGATCTTCAGCCAATAGATACTTCGTCTAGTCTTCCTGGCGGTACCGCCGCTAATCACATTTACACTAATTCTAAGGATGAGGAATATCTTGAGTAATAAGCGTTATATCAATGAGAAAACACAAACTCGAGAAAAAACTAAAATGCTATGTTCTTTCCATAAGATCTAGGAACTCAATGTCTATCTTCACATTTCTCCTCTTCCGTCTCATTTTCCCACTCCCACAAGTGACTATATCAGTCTGTGTGATACCTCACGCGCAAAATAAGGTCGAAAGAGTTGAATAATGCAAATGAAAAATTCCCATTTGAAATATACAATATACATATAAAATCCCTTGGCAAAATTAATTATAATTATAATAACAAAAAAAAACAAATGCGTCAAGACGCAACATAACCGCTCACCTAAAATTACGCAGAAAGTTTACCCAAAAATAAGCCAAGAGATGCTTATAGTCTAACAAAATTCTAATGTTCTATAGAAGGTAGGGACATACCTTCGTAACAGGACAACGAGTGTCCCTTTAGCCGTTTGACAGTAACAACTCGTGTAATACCATCTATACCATCGTGTTCCTCGACTACTCGAGCTAAATGCCACTTCAATGGGGGTGAAAGGTAATCTTTGAGAAGAACCAAATCACCGGTTCTAATAGGAACAGATGGATCTGTCCATTTTGATCGTTGAAGGAGAGTATGGAGGTATTCCCTGTGCCATTTCAACCAGAATGATTGTTGAATTTTCTGAACGATCTGCCATCGTCCTAAACGTCCCATTTTGATATCAGTAAGGTCCTCATCTGGCAAGGAGTTTAGAGGGGCTAGGGTCAGAAAATGACCGGGAGTTAGTGCTGAAACGTCATTCGGATCAGAGCTAATGGGTCCTAATGGCCTTGAGTTCAAAATTGCTTCGATTTGTGTCAAAACTGAAAAGGCTAGGGTCAGAAAAGGGAGTTAGTGAAGTTGTTCTCCAACCACGCGAATGAGGTGCCCTTAACCGATTTTATTCCCGCCTCCCATAAACCTCCAAAATTAGGGGAAAGCGGAGGGATTCTGTGGAACTGGATACCTTCAGTCTCAACAGCGGTTTCCATCAGGTCAGATATTTGTCTGGCAGCACCACAAAAATTCGTTCCCTGATCACTAGATATATGACTACAGGAACCACGACGAGAAACGAAGCGCCGCAACGCTCCAAGGAAGGCATCACTCGAAAGGTCGGACGCCAACTCTAAGTGAATAGCCTTGGTTGCCATGCATACAAAAGGCATATATAGGCCTTGTGTATTTTGTAACCCACGAGTTGGTCCCACCGTAATGGAAAATGGACCACCATAGTCTACTCCAGCCTTGGAAAATGGTTTATTTGAGAAATCCTATAGTGAGGAATATTACCCATGATAGGCTGTGGAGCGGACGGGTTGACACGAAAACATCTAAAACACTTCGACAGAATTCTACGAATGGTTCGTTTGGGACTTAATATCCAGTATCTCTGAATAAGTAAGTGATGCAATGTTTGATATCCTGGATGTAGATATTTATTATGTGTGTGCTGAATAACTAATTCAGTAAACTTATGATTGCTAGCGAGGAGAGCTGGATGTTTTTGTTGAAAAGACAATTTTGAAAAGACTAAGCGCCCCCCAACTCTCAATACACCTTTTCATCAACAAAGGGTGTTAGTTTTGCGAGACATTTGGGAAGGGGTTTCTCTTTTCGAATGAGGCAAGTTCATGAGAGAAGGAATCAATCTGAGCAAACCTTAACAAATACAACTCAGCTAGCTCAAAATCAGCAATAGTAGAGCACCATTTTTATGATTATTGGAAATCGAATATTATGAATAAAACGTAAAACGTACGATAGAATTCGTTTGATTTTGGTTAAAGATGAGAATTTTCTAATAACTTTTGAAGGGTTCTGTCTGCACCATGGCAATGCAAACATTTTTTTGTGTTTCTTCTTTGGTATCAAAGAAGTGTGAACTCTGAGAATGGCCGGGGCCAACCGTCCTCAGGCTCTCTTAGCCAAGATGGCCCCGCTCACCACAAGGAATTAGTGAGAAGTTCCGATGGAAGCAAACCCCTGGATGCTGGATCCGCCGGGTTATCTTCCGAAGACACATGGTGCCAATGGATCGGAGGGACATTGTCTTGAATTTCAGTGACACGATTGGAGACAAAACATGTCCATTTATGAGGACTACTTTGTATCCATGCTAGAGCTGTGGTGGAATCGGTATAGGCAAAAACTTGAGAAAATTCGAGTTTTTCTTTGAAAACCCTTTGAGCGTAACCAATCAAATCAGATAACAACAAGGCACCACACGCTCGAGACGAGGTATAGATATTCTCTTTGTAGGTGATACTCTAGACTTGGCACATATGAGGTGTGTAGTAATATGATGATCGCTGTGCACAATCCTGATGTAAATCACAGCCGCATAGCCCTTCTGACTTGCATCGGCAAACCCATGCAATTGGCAAGATGAAAAACAATATGACATAATAAGGCGGGGAACTTGGATTGAAGACAGAACACCAAATTCAGATTTAAGCTGAGACCAAAGTTTAACTATGCCTTCAGGGGAAGCACTATCCCAATCTATACCAATAGTCCATAAAATCTGGATGAGATTCTTTATGAAAAGCACAACAGGACTAAGAAATCTAACGGATCGTAAATTCTTGCTAATTCGGACAATATAGATCTTTTCGTACAGGGTTTATTGAGGGTTTAACTTCGTATGAAAATGAATCAGAAACTGGGTTCCATTGAAGACCTAAAATTTTTATGACCGAATCAGGTTCTAAATCAAGCCCTAGGGGTTGTAACTGTAAAGAGGAAGCTGGTAAATGAGAGAGCAATTCGGGACTGTTGCTCGCCACTTGCGTAATTCAAAACCACCCTATCGAGAATTCGAATCAGATCTGTTTGAAGTTTGAGTGCCTCTGGTAGCGAATGACTTCCTGATACAACATCGTCAACAAATATATCATTCTCAAATTCCAGCAACGGGCGGACTTTCATACCTATATTCCTTTGCTAATTGTCGAATCGTATTTATTGCGAGGTAAGGAGAAGGAGTCCCGACCATACGTCACTGTTTTGAGTCGATAATCTTGAATAGGTTCCGAAGGAGAAAACCTCCATAGAATTCTTTGATAGTCCTGGTGATTCTTAGTGACAAGAATTTGTCGATACATTTGTTTATATCACTTGTAAAACAAATAGGGTGAAGGCGAAATCTCAGGAGAATATTAACTAGGTCGGGCTGCAATTTGGGCCCTCGTAAGAAGTGTCATTCAAGGACAAACCATTTGAACATTTTGAAGAGGCGTCAAACACCACCCTCAATTTAGTAGTGGAACTTTCTGGTTTCAAGACGCAATGGTGGTGAATATAATAAGAGCGAGAACACATTGCATTTCCAGAAATCAATTCCATGTGATTAGAAGAGATGTAATCTTCCATGAATTCAGAATATTGGGCATAAAGTTCAGGAGATTTCAGAAGACGGCGCTCAGAGATTGAAAACGTTTCAAAGCAATATCTCGAGAATCTTCGAAAATTGGTTCAGAATACCGAAACGGGAGAGCAACTATATATCTGCCAGAATCGGTTCGCGATAAGGTTTGGTTATATATTGTTTCAGCTAAGATATCATCAGGTGACGATACGGCAGCTGACGGAAGTGTTCAAGTTCCCATAATCGTTTAACTAAGTTTTCTAAATTACTATCGCAACTAGTAAAGAATGTGTTGACCTCTGCCGATGGAAAATTGACCTTTCCCATAATTATCCACCCAAATATCGTGTCGAGGGCTACAGGTTCATTTATTGAAATTTGCGGGCTCCCACCTTTAATAATGTGTGCGAAAACATCTGCTCCCAACAACATCTCCACGGGGCGTGAAATATTAAAATTTGGGTCAGCAAGTTTAAGATTCGCAAAATTACTGAATTTGTCAATTGATATATTTGTACAAGGCATATTCGAGCAGATTTGAGGAAGCACTACAAGATCTACAGGTAAAATAGGTTGAATTTTACCCCTAGGTTTAATTTAACGAAACCCTTGATTTGCATAAGAATGTATTTGTCCAACACCCTTAATATCAATAGACATTTCCATACGAGTGAGCCCTAGTTTATCGCAACATTTTTCGCAATGAAGGAGCACTGACTTGCACTATCTAAAAGAACGCGAACAGGTTGGTATTTTCCACGAGAATCTAACACTTCAATCATGGCAGTTGAGAGTAAAACTGTACTTTTAATGTTCGAAAATAAATTCACCTGAGAGACAGTTTGGGTTTGGGAGTCAGGATTATTTGGAATTGCATGGACCGGGTTGTTAGAATCAGAGTTCATATCATCGACAGGGGTCCTTTGAGAGTTTTAAAATCGAAATGTAAGTAAGTATGATGAGAAAGTGAACATTTTCGGCACAGAGAATTAGAGGTACAATGAGAGACAGTATGTTTAGTTCCCAAACAATTTGTACACCACCTTCTACTCCTCACCAGATTGTACCTTTCCTTTGGAGAACTTGATAAGAATGTTGGGCAATTATAAATGTGGTGATCTTTGTTACACAACTGACAAGTATTTGGGTTTGAAGAAGAATTAACAATAAAACTAGCACTGGCTTTCGATTTCATCACCTTATTGAAAATAGGGGATGTCGTCTTGAAATTTGACTTATCAATTTTTTTATTGAGTTTGGATTCGATAAAGCAACGTTATCCATCGCATTACATTGTTTTCAAAAAAATCTTTCAAGGTTACATAGTAATTGTTCACTTGTAAACTTGAGGAACATTCGAGTTCAAATCCCTTTGAGCATCAGTATCCAGACGATCAAACAGCATATTGAATAATACAAAATCCCATTGTTTCACGGGAAAACTTAAATTTTCAAGTATCCGAGGTTTTCAGAGAAGGTATCCAGAAGATGCCGCAGAACCATGAGGTTTTCTGAAGAATTTATTTTTTTTGTGCTTTCAATCGAATGCCAGTGGGATGCTGCTATTAATCTTTTATTTTCGTACCTTTTTTTCAACGAATTGTAGGCAACAATATAGTTTTGTCCCACAAGTGGGGTACATTTTACAATTGAAAGCGGGTTACCCTTCAATGAAGATATTAAGTAGTTATATTTATCAATGTTAGATAGAGAATCGTTAGTATGTATCATCGAATCATACATATCAATGAAAGTTTCCATTCTTTCATATCCCCATCGAAAATGGGAAGTTCAAGTTTAGGAAGTTTAATGTTACAATTTCTGGTTGAACTAGCACCTGAAACTGGATCATTCTCGAATAATTGGGTATGAATTGCCTGAATATGATAATAATCCCCATCGAAGTCTTTCAGTATTTGATTGTGAGAGGTTAAATCAGCATTGTCTTGACCAGAAACCTGACTCAAAATATTCGAATGAATGCTATTAAAATTACTACACAACACTTCTATGTGTTTATAGCGGCATTTAAAGTTATTATGAATTGAATTATCGATCAATGCTTGATCCGCCACCCTTTTCAATTCACTAAGTTTTATGAGTTCTGTTTCTCTTTGAGCAATGAAAGATTTCAATTTCCTAGCTTCTACAGACATAATAAGAGATGAGAGTGCAAATTGTTCAGAGCGAGTTAAAATTGAAATTAAGTGAGATGCGAGAACAACCGCGCAATAATCATTAAAAAATTTCCCAATCAGCAAATTATAATAATTCCAAATCGAGTTAACAGAAGAAATATATTGGAATCGTACTGACCTACTTATTTCGGTCAGCTGAGAAGCTCAAGGTCGTTCCCAGGTGTCGAAGTCGGTGTGGCCCAAGAGGGGTAAATAATACGTGACGTAGGTGCGCTAATTTATGTGCATATGACAATACTATACGGTACTTAAGGAAGGTAGGGGAGTATGCGCTACTTATTTATGAATGGCTATGAAGATATTATAAATCAATGGCTGCCAAGGGACTTGACGAAATTATTTCAAATTTGAATCTTTCACTTGTTGCGAAATAAACCAAAGTGAATCCGGCTTCGCAAGGATAAAAAAATGTTCGTTCAGTGGACTGTATAAATAATAATTTGTGGTAAATTCGCAAACACACAGAACTGATCAAAGTGTCACTCACCCATGTGCCTCCGTCGGAGAATCTGATCTTCAGCCAATAGATACTTGTCTAGTCTTCCTGGCGGTACCGCCGCTAATCCCCATTACACTAATTCTAAGGATGAGGAATATCTTGAGTAATAAGCGTTATATCAATGAGAAAACACAAACTCGAGAAAAACTAAAATGCTATGTTCTTTCCATAAGATCTAGGAACTCAATGTCTATCTTACATTTCTCCTCTTCCGTCTCATTTTCCCACTCCCACAAGTGACTATATCAGTCTGTGTGATACCTCACGCGCAAAATAAGGTCGAAAGAGTTGAATAATGCAAATGAAAAATTCCCATTTGAAATATACAATATACATATAAAATCCCTTGGCAAAATTAATTATAATTATAATAACAAAAAAAAACAAATGCGTCAAGACGCAACAATATCTGATATTCAAATTTATTCTGACATTCTATACATTTTTCCCCGTAAATTATATTAGATGTATAAGTTGTATTTGTTTTTTTTTAGAAAATACATATGTATTATTAACATTGCTAAGTGTATTATTGTTTCTGAATTATCTGAGATTGGTAACTGTACTGTCGAATTAAGACCCACGCCTCATTATATACTGAGGGTGATAACTTTCCCAAGCCGCTCTGGGAGGTTGTCCAGTTATTGGTCAATAGACTAATAACGCCCAGTATAGTTAAGGCCTGGCTTTAACAAATAACGAGCAGTCATTACAATAGCACTTTTTTTACAAAATAAAATCATCATTGATCTAGTTGAAATAAGCAGATTATCCTGTTGAAATAAGCAGATTATCCTGTTGAAATGAGCAGATTATCCTGTCAATATGAAATATAAATCCATTTCTTATTGAAGAATTCTAGAAACTGAAATTTTCTTGACTGAAAATGGGGTCGATATTCACGTTGGGTGATACCTCCAATTGCCCGTGGTGTAGACGATGAAATCTTGTTCGTTTCAGTTTGTTGTATCTGCGTTTCAAGCAAATCCGATTCTAAGAGGATGCTTCCGTAATCTAGAGTGATCTCTCAGTATTCTTACTATAACCTCCAGTTCAGATTTTTCCTATTCAGTTCCAACAGAGATGTTATTCTTCTTCCAGAGGGTTTAGGAAGGGAACTGTTTCAAACCAGTACTCACGTTTTTTCACACCTTTTTGGATTCTGATATCCCGAAAAAGAGCAATGTTACTATTAAATTCTTCAGAAGGTCGACTTTCTCATTTGCTCCAGGTACTCACAGTGGTGTTACTCATGCCTAGACATTGGAGGGTCTCCTTGCAGTTTCATACCAATCTGGATTCGATCCGACTTGATACCAAGACTTCCAGCACTGCTTGTCTGTCTGACATTATTTTCATCATTCAATTTTGAGAGTTTCTATTCAGTTGTTTTTGTAGGCAGAGTTTGATTGTATGAACTTCTGCCTAGAATATTGGAGTGTAGTTTCCCAGGTTCATGCTATGGTTGAATTCTGGATGTACTTCATGTACTCTAGTCCCAACTCAATCCTCCGTTTCGAAGCCGTCTGCATACCAATGTGAGCTGGGTAGTGTGGGTTCCAGTTCTTCCTAATCTCATCAACTCCTTCCCGAAATGAAAACCTCATAAGATCTACCAAAGTAGTATTCGCTGTGAGCAAGACTGGTAGTGCTCACTAGTGACTCGAGCTGAAGTTTATTTCCAATACTGACTGTATAACAATTGAAAATTTTCAACAATTTCCAAATATCACGATGTAGCATTCTTTTGCTCACCACTGGTTCCAGATGAATCGAAGTTTTTTTTCAGTAAAAAAAAAGTAAGTAAATGATAAAAAATATGTGTATTGTTACGAAAGTTCATCGCATTTGGAGGTTATTCATGTCAAGTATAGATATTTTCAATATGATAGAGTAATGCTACTTCTGTGTGTGGGTACTTTTAGGTACTCAATTTTTGTCATGAGTGTCATCTTACATACTGGATTATAATAATAACAATAATAATAATTTTTCACAAATTAATTTGCACATCAACAGTGTGAAAATACAAATAAAAAATAGAAAAACGCCAATAAAATCAAGCAATAGAAACCTCCGGACGTATATGGGAATATCACATACACGTCGCAAACAATAATAATAAATAATATAAACTATAAATATAAGAATATGACAATAACTAACTCTAGGTGTATATAAAGAAAATGTTCACGTTACAAAACTAGTAACGACAGAAATTCCTCAACAGTGTGGAAATAAAAATAAAAAATAGAAAAACGTCGATAAAATCAAGCAATAGTCGAAAAGAGACAATCCAAAATCTCTGGATGTATATAGGAACAACACATACACGTCACAAACAATAATAAGAAATAATACAAAATATAAATATAAAAATATGACAATATAGTATATTAAAGTATAAGTGGATAAAAAGGGCTTTAAAACACGCGCGATTTTTCGAGCACGACGGCGCAGCCGGAGTGCTCGAAATAGAGCAAGTGTTCTTAAGACCAGTTATCCACGAATACTTTACGTTATTTTTTTTTATTGGTGCACTTTGAAATCATATATACTGGTATTATTACTACAAAAAATAGAAATAAGAACTAATAATGCAAGAAGGTTGAATTTGTGATGTGACATCAGTATACCTTTCGTTGTCATGGAAATGAGAAAAACATTCATTTGCAATTTGTTACCAAAGATCAATATTTGTTGTCACCAGAGCTCAAAAATGAATGATTCTAATATCGATTTTTTGAATAGTGAGGTAGAATCGCGGTTAATACCGCGAAAATCCAGTGATATATATAAAAAAGAATATGAAAAGTTCATCAAATGGATGGAGGAACACATATAAATGAACGAATTGTGAGTAATATTTTATTCAACGTTACAAAGTACTCCTGTCAGATCAATAATCAAAAATTTGTCATTTAGACTTCACGTTTCTCGATTTGTTGATGTTGTCATGGTTACCTTTAAAAAACGCGCGTTTTTTAAAGTTCGATTTAAACACGCTGAGGCGTGCTTTAAATGGGTAAAAAGGGGCACCAATAAAAAAAACTAACTATAAAGAAAACGTTCACGTTACAAAACAAGTTACGACAGAAATTCCTCAACAGTGTAGCAGTTTTTTGACAATAAAAGCTTTTGTCCTGAAAATATGTACATTTCCTGAAGCTTCAATGTCCTCGGGAAGTTTATTGTACAGTTTGCATCCCTGATATTCAAAGCTTTTTTGGTAGAGTGCAGTGCGATGTTGAATGGGTAGGAGTAAGTGTGCATTTCGTGTCAAATGGGTATGTGGTGGTCTGTTGGCAGCCAATATGTTTTTGTTGCGGTATACATATGTGCACGACTCAAGTATACATAGTCCTGCAACTGTTAATATTTTCAAGTACTGAAATGCTCCCCTACAGGAATCCCTAAAACCCAACTCAGCAATGATCCTCATTGCATATTTCTGTATTATGAACACTCGACCAACAGAGAAACTTGTGCCTCAGTTCAGTATGCTATACCTGAGGTGAGAATTGAAATTCGCATAGTAAAGCGTTAGTAGAGTTTCTTGACTGCAGTGATTGGAGAGAAACCTGAGAGAGTAGCAGGAATTTCTGAACTTTTTGCACACATTATCTACTTGTGGCTTCCATTGTAAATTGTTGTCTTCGACAACTCCTAACATGTTGGTTGTTTTTGTGGAATCCAATGATAATTCAGTATTCTGCAACAGACTCACCTCATGGTGTTGTCGTCTTATCATGAATTGAAGCATATTGGTTTTTGTTTTATTCATTTGTGAATTATTTTTCTCAGACCAAGTGACAACTTTACTGAATGTGCTTTCAGTTGTATTTTTAAGGGAGTTTAGGATTTGCGAAAGCATAAAATTCCAGCCTGAAATGCAGGAAGAGGCAAGGATTTGGTAAATGCAGGACATGTTATAAATGTCGGAGAGCACAGAGAGTAGGGTGTTGGCATTTTTATCAGAGCATATGTTATTAGACAAACGTCTGTTACGGAGAAATAATATCTTGTGGCATTACATGTCAGCTTAGAATTTCATTGAAATGCATTCAATGGTAATAGGAAATATATTTGAATGTTTCAAAATGTTATTATCTCAGATCAATGCTGGTTGGCAAATCATCAGTTTTTTGTGACTGTATATACGGACATAGTTCTGAATGTAAGCTTGTGACAAATTAATTTCATTCGTTATCTTATGAATAATTGATTTGTTACTGTGCCTGAGCATTACAGTATTGTTTCTACTTTCAACGTTTACTGTTTACACGATAAAGATGTTATGTTACTTTTTACTTTTAACAGCCACTTATCACTTTGCTGCAGCTTATGTGATGCCGATGGAAATGTATAAAATTTACACATACTATTTTTGGTGCTATTTTCGCAATCGACTACAGAGCAATAACGAAGGCTCATTCTTATCATATGTATGTTGTGATTTGTGATACTACCCAACCGTGACCGTTGCCACTACGATTACTGGATTATTATCTGTCATAGTTTCATGTTTGCAATGTAATAGATAGATACATACACTAAGTTCTTCTGAGGCAAATCTATCCACATATTGGTTTTCTATCATTCCGATTATTTTTTCTTTGGACACTTGTCGTACTTCCATCTGAATTCATCATATCACCCACATCAACGAAATATTGGAATTAAATTTTGTTGAAATTTCCAACAATAATGTATATTCTTTCGGTGGGTGTGTATGCAGTTTTTCAACATACGCCATGATTTTTCCAACAAAAAAAAAGAATAAAAATGAACCTCCGACATCCACAATGAATCTCCCATTGAACTGAATGAATTTCGTGTAACACCTGCACACAATTCATTCTCTAAATACGTCAAATGTGAACATTGCTAGCTTATTTATCGTGGTCTGACTAGTTTTCAGATTTTGAATGAAATCGAAATACGTATCACATGTACCGAAAATGAACGCTGTCGGTTTTAATTTCGTGTCTGATTGAAACACGGCAAAGTGGGATTGAAAGAAGATTTGAAATGGATTTTGGCTCGTGGTGGATTCTGTTGGATGAATCGGTCAATGTTCTTCGTGTAAATTCATTTCATATATCCAGTCGCTTGTGAAACTGATTCGGCAGGAGATAACGTGATCGATTTTGGTTTTCCATAAAGGGTAATGCATGAATAGAATCATGATGAACAGTTGCTGGGATTCCTGGATCCTCGGAATTTGTTTTGCCGGAACTCGATGAAAATTGAAATTGGAAAAAGAACAGTTTGAAACGTTGTTGATTTTTCGTTCATACATTGTGTTATCTTGATAACTGAAGTCTTGTTTATCGAACAATGAAACTATCTAGCTTATCGATTGTTGGATCACTATTTGCCAATATTATCTCCACTAATATTAGCTCTATCAAACTCACCTTTCTCAATCTGTACAGAATTCGAATTATTATCTTTCAATACAAAAATTATAGGTATAGAATAGGAACATCAGGAACAAACCCAAATAGACATGCCCCCGACAAACCCAAATAGACATGCGCCGGGCAGTGGCAGACTGTCGGAACTGGATCTACTAAGCAGTATTCAAACGCGGAATTCTATTGGAGTAGGGATCTGGTGGCCGAAGATTGATTATGGTTGGTTGGGAATTATAAAATGTCTCTTCCCGAAAACTACCCCAATAACAGAAATATAACATTTGTGACAAAAGCAATACCAATCCCAGGCCGTTGGAGTTCTCTTGTTCAAATGCTCACTATTGTTACTTGCTGACATTATAAATCTATCAGTGACCTCAGGCTCTTTTCCAAGTGTTCTGAAATCGGCAGCCATCACTCCCATTTCCAAAAAGGGAGTTGCGAGCAACATTGATAACTACCGCCCTATTGCCCTACTGAGCATTTTCTCCAAAATAATTGAAAAAATAATTCACAAAAGAATTACTTACTGACAAATGTACTGGCTTTTCATCACAGTGGTAAGGCCTACCCAAGTAGCACAGAGTCATAAAATTAACATAATGACTTCTTATACCGTCTTAAAGACCACGTATGTGTATGTCTTAAAACCAAAAAGTTAATGAGCGTTTCATAACCTTCAGGCGTTGCTATGACGTCGTGTAGTAGATATAACGAGAGTACAATAAAGAATTCTCAAAATAAAGTTGAACTGTGGTTTGCATGTAAATAAATTGTATGTGTCGTTAAGTAGAACTTGAGAGCAGTTGCTGTGAGGTAATTATGACAATGAACATATGTGGTTCTAATGAATAGATTTTTGAAACGTTTCTACTACTACATATTGTACTCATGTAATGTAGTTTTATCAACTGATGAACTTTGGTTGTAATGATTACATTACAATGATTATTTCTGTTGGTTATGTTATTTTTGTTGGATAGGTATATTGTGTTATGTATGTAGAATATTCAGTTTCGTTTGAATGATTAAATGCCAGAACAAAAATCCAATCTGCCTCACAAGAGAACTGGAGCGTATAGAAAAATATAAAGAGGAAGGATGAGTGCCTACCCCAGAATCAACATCTGAAATAATGAATCAGTCTATCGGGACACTGCAGAAAAATGAAGATCATCCAGTTCCTTCAGTTGTTTCCACAACAAGGAAAGACATAAATAATATGTATGTGCACTTCGAGTGATAAATAAAAAATATTTAAATATAACTGTTTAACATCAACATAACCTCTATTGTGAATGTCAATTATTTTTAGCGTTTTCCATTAGGCGGAACTAGCGGAATGCTTATGCACTCAGTGTGAGTGTATATCTTTCTCTGTTTTGATAGCGTTACGACGTAAGTACAACGAAGCTTGCTACTCGTGGTCACAGCAACTACATTACAACTTTTTATGTATAAGATATTGCGATGTCTTTGAGACACTCGTATGACAGTACATACCGGAGAAATTACAACTTTTTGACACGCATCCATATTTTTCGGTTGATTGATAACATCATTATGGTAGTCATATTGGAACAAAAATATTAAAAAAAAAACTATGGGACCCTGGGTGTTATATCAATTTGAAAATCATTGGCGATGTGCTAATCAAGTATCTTTCGTAATATGGTCTACATATTCCAACTATTAATGAGAAAAATTGATAAAATATATTTTTTTTGAAGGCGCATGAATTTTAAGTGAGTAGAATTGGATTTTGATCGTAAAAATGGATTTGCTTGGTCACTAGAGTTTCAGAACAATTCTTAAAGACACATAAATGAAAATCATTTTTATCTCGATAACTATCACAGTCACAGAGTATCATGAACATGTAAAGGAAGGCTTGATATTATATGAAATCTTTTGATATGGTATACATACATATTAGAAAGATTTTGACTTTCCTGCATAATGATATAATGACTACACTAAGACCACAGAACGACCCTTTTGCGAATGGCTTATATGAGTCTATATTGGCAAGTCATCACCACTACTTTATAACGTCGATGTGACGTCGCAAGAGTGTGTTTTTGTCGTATTGGCATACATAGCGACGTCTTAGCATATTACAAGACATAAGTCATGGACTTTTGCGAAAGGTCTAGTAGACGTCTGTACAACTGAATTATGACCTCTGTGTGCTACTTGGACATGTTCACCTACAGAGCGGTCATCTGGTGGAGCAAAGGGGCACAGAAGAGTGCACGAGAAGAGCTCAATAAACTCCAGAGGCAAGCGTATCTGATCATAACAGGGACAATGTCCATCACCCCGACAGCAGCAATGGAAGTCCTTCCCAACATGCCTCCTTTGCACATTTGTTTAGAAAAGGAGGCGAGAGTGAAAGTATACAGAAACCTGTCATGGTCAACTAGTGATAGGGGAAGAAGTAGTCGCAAGATAGAGAACGAGATAAAATCCCATCCGATTCTAGCAATGCCATCAGACACAATGATCCCCCTATACAACTTTGATAGACCTTATGAGATTCTCCTCCCAGGTAGAGGCGAATGAGAGACGAAAGAACGAGAACTCACAAGGGCCAATCTACAATGGTACACAGACGGCTCCAAAACGGAAGACGGAGTTGGGGCCGGAGTACATGGAGTACAACCAGAATTCAACTTTAGTGTAAACCTGGGACAAAACGCCATAATATTCCATGCAGAATTCCATGCAATCAAACTCTGCCTGCAAGAATTTCTGAATAGAAACAGTTAGAAAAAAATCGATCAAAATCATGTCGGAGAGCCAAGCAGCACTGAAGTCGGATAGAATCCAGATTAGTATGGAACTGCGTAAAACCCCTTCAAAGCATTGGTAGGGACAGCAGAATTACTCTGCTATGGATTCCTGGCCATAAAGACTTTGAAAGAAATGAGAAAGCCAACCTTCTGGCAAAAGAAGACACTATGAAGGAGTTCAAGAAGTGTTTTAAGACTGGACCGAGCATGAAAACGCGAGTACTGGTATGAAACAGTGGGACAAGTCCACTCGAAGGCATTTATACCAAATTCCTCGAAAAGTAAAATAGCAGCCCTGTTAGAACTGAATAGGAAAAACCTGAGAATTATAACTGCGCTACTGACATGACACCATAGACTGCGGAAGCATCTTCAAAGAATCGTATTTGCGGAGAGCGCAGAGTGTCGCTTTTATCAAGTCGAGGAAAAAACAGCAGAGCAAATCTTGTGCCGATGCAAGAGTCTGGAACGTATGGATTACGGGCAGCTAGAGCCCAAAGACCTAGAAAACATATCACCGAGCATCATAATCGACTTATTCAGAAGAGCGGGACATGAAGATGAATTCTGATTCAATTAGGATCGAGTCAGTATAGATCTGAGAAGGTCGCAGTGGAAGAGGCGGTTATCGCCCCACTCGAAAAGAACCTAACCTAACCTAACTTACTGACTGTGTACATGGCTTCCGCCCTGGTCTTTCTAACGGAACAACCTCGTTCAACATATCAACGACTCGATGGATAAAAATGAGCTAGGAAAACAGGAACATTTAAAATGCTTTGGAGATGTCTAATGGCCTGATCGCAGCTACCCAGTCGTAGTCGTCAGCGACTGCGACTTCTGGAGGCAACCAAGGCTTTACACAAGTGCAACATCAAAGGAAAATGAAATAGCATACATGATATCGGGATAAATAGTTCCACGAGTTTGGCTGTGCATGTTGTGAATGTGCATTCGGAAAGTCTCATTGGGATATTGGGATTCAAAAAATCGTGATATTCATGCTGATCAATTATTGTTTCAGCGAATGCTATAGTTCGTTCATATGAGCAAAATCAATTCCAACATTGAATCTGAGAGGTGTCCCCTCCAGAAACAAATATGGATGAATATTCGTGCTGGTCAGAATTGACTAGAAAAAGAACTTTGGAACGATAACGATCTCATGCATCCTTCAAAGACAGAATGTAGTATCCACCGAGGAGCGGGACTCTACTCTGCGAATGCTGATATGAATCAACAATATTAACAATCAACATCTGAAAAATCCGAATCAGGTATCCCAAACGATATCAAGGATTGGGCAAAGTATGGATTCCTGGGGTAGGGTTATCTGATCAAAATAGGATCTTGTATTGATAGATCATCACTTCGAGCCTCATTTGATGGAATACCTCACAAAAATGTAATCAGATAATTTCTTGAGGCTATTAGATATAATATAAAAAAACTCAAATATATGGAATGGGTTTCTAGTTCACCAATGAAAGTTATGAGAACTCAATTTCATTCAACATTGTCTATTACAACAACGCGGAGATGGGATGACGATTGATATTTCTACATGTAATCAGAACAATATTTGAATTTTGTTGAGCGCCACTTAGTTCTCTTTGAAACACCCATTTTGACGTTAACGTTTCCCAAATAAGTTGTTTATCTTAGAACTTGATTACCACTTCGGATTCAATTTCGCTGTTTTGGGTTTCAATTCCATATGTTTGCTTGAAGAAAAGTATCACTAATTGAAGTGGGAAAATAAATGTTTGTGTTTTAGTGTCTACAAACGTCTTTCTGCGAATTGAAACATCAATATTAAATTACGACACTGAGATCCATCCGGCAATAATGAATGTTTTTTTCCAACAGATTATATTAGAATGGAAATAGCATTGAACAAAATCAGGGATACAAACCTAATCATTATCTTGAAGTGTCACCGAAAGCTAAGGGGGGAAAAAAGGCAAAAAAGCATGAATCATTCCCATATCCCATTTGGAGAACACGTATCACTACTCACAACAAAAATCAATGCATAACGATGTACAATAGACGAGAATTGCACAAGTATGTTTTTCTAATTTTGACATTCAAAGTGACACTTGTCAGAACTCGTTGACGTTATCAAATCTTTTACTTTTCATCACCAGTTGCGAAAAGTAAAATTTTTCGCAACTGGTGATGAAAAGTTAATTTCACCACCAGTTGCAAAAAATACAGGAATAAAATTTGTTATAATTTTGGGGCTAAACTACTTGAAGTACTCCTTCATTGTTATTATATTCTCTGTACATACAGTGTGACCCATTTTTAATGGAAACACCCCCCTAAAATTTGAAGTTGTAAACAGATTTTAATAAATTTTTGAAATGTCAAGTACCAAAAGGTGTACCTTGGGACAAAATTTGAAATTTTTATTTCAATTTTCAGGGCATACTACGATATTTTTTCTCAGTCGAAAATCGAGATTTTTTATTAGCGATTTTTTTATTGAAAAAAACACTACGCCACTGGATTCAGAGTGCCTCTAAACAGGTGTGACCAGAATTTCATGAAAAAATATTCATTAATAACAAAGTTATGATAACTCAAAATTTCGAAAACTCACACAGCTAACAGTCACAAAAAAAACCCTATATCAACAGATATAGCCATGAGAATATTTTTTTATGATTTCAACAATAAAGTGCCGCCAGATGAAAAAACCAAATAGCATAATTTTTTTAATGAAAATAACGGAATTACATTCACACAATTCAACTAATAATGAAGGAAAAATTTTTAATTAACGTAACTATGAAAACTAATTATTGAAATGTTTCGATTCAGTGCAACAATTAATTCAAACTCATATTCTAGTAGCCTCTACTAATCCACCACGTATTTCGATACATTTGTCGTAGCGCTTACGAATGTTTCTGATTACGTTCCTTAGTTCTTGTGTGCTAATATCTGCACATACATGTCGAATTCTTGCACAAAGTTCATTTCTATCTCTTGAGCGGTTTTTGTAAACCTTTTGTGTGAGAAGTCTCTAGAGAAAAAAGTCCAAAACTGTGAGGTCTGGAGATCTGGGTGGCCACTCTATAAGCGGACTACCACGGCCTATCCATCGGTTTGGAAAATGTTCGTTAAGCCATTGCCTCACAGCTCTGGCATAATGAACTGAACACCCATCTAACTGGACAATTAAATTTGATCGTTCATTGATTGGCAGCTCGTGAATAGCATCCCAAAACTCTGTGTTTAAAAATTCTAGAAACCTCTGCGCATTAATGTTTTCCTCAAAAAAGAAAGATCCAATAATTCGTTCGTTCAATATCCCACACCAGACGTTGATTTTTTGGGAATACTGGCTACTACAGTTCATTACCCAGTTGGGATTATTCGCTGCCCAATAGCGACAATTCTGTGATGACACTACTCCATTTGTAGTGAAAGTGGCTTCGTCGGTATATAAAATATTTTGTAGGAAATTTATATTGTTTAAATATTCCCCTTGGGCCCATAAACAATATTCCAGACGTCTTGCTTCGTCGCCTTCTTGCAGTGTATGTAAAAATTTTGGCTTGAAAGTTTTAATATTCTTCGCCTTGAGACATCTCCGAATAGTTTCTCGTGAAATATTCAAATCTAAGGTGGCATTCCTTATACTGGCATTAGGATGATTTCCGAAATAATCTAAAATGATTTGATCATTCCTGTCATTCCTGTTTCGTCTTTGTACAGGATTACTTTTTAACATCATTTTTGATACTGCACCAGTTTCATTGAATATTTTATTTACCGTACCGCAGCTAATACGAGGACGATCTGGATGTCTCTCATTAAATACTCTACAAACCTCTCTAGCACTTCTAACGTCATCTCCCGAAAGGCGTACAATTTCAATTTTCTCTCTTACGCTCAATCTTGCAGCCATGACACAAAATAATTCGAAGGATTGTAAGGTGAATATTGTTGACAATAGTACATTTGAATCTTTCACAGGTGTCAAACTGTAATATCATTTCCATGGCAACTAAGATTTAAATTGAAAAATCAATTAGGTCTTAGTTTTAGTTAATTTGCGTGAAAACTTGAATGCAATTCCGTTATATTCATTAAAAAAATTTACTCCATTTGTTTTTTTTTTCATCTGGCGGCACTTTATTGTTGTAATCATAAAAAAATATTCTCATGGCTATATCTGTTGATATAGGGTGTTTTTTGTGACTGTTAGCTGTGTGAGTTTTCGAATTTTTGAGTTGTCATAACTTTGTTATTAATGAATATTTTTCCATGAAATTTTGGTCACATCTGTTTAGAGGCACTCTGAATCCAGTAGCGTAGTGATTTTTCCAATAAAAAAATCGCTTATAAAAAATCTCGATTTTCGACTAAGAAAAAATATCGTAGTATGCCCTGAAAATTGGAATAAACATTTCAAATTTTGTTCCAAGGTAGACCTTTTAGTACTTGACATTTCAAAAAAAATTATTGAAATCTGTTTACAACTTCAAATTTTAGGGGGCTGTTTCCATTAAAAATGGGTCACACTGTATAATTAAGATTGAATTTTATTCGAATTCAATACATTATATGTATGTTAAAAATTAATTATAAATATTAATGACATGATTTGAACAATTCACAGAAAAATCTTTCTATCAATATTCAATTGAGAATGTTTCCCTTTTCAACATGAATACCTCACAAGAGGTTATCTTGACGATGGAAGATAGTGACTAAAGTTTATCTTTCAGTCGCAGATGATTCCACATCTGATTTTATGAACATCCTGTTTATATTTTCAACAAATCAATAATTTGAACAATTGGTGATATTGACCCCAGCAGACAACGTAGTTTTCTATGTAGCATTAATTTCCGTTTTTTCCATAGAAGTCTCTCCAAGGATGAGAACACGCTTTCAACGCACTAAACAGTAAATGAATACATACAAAACTTTCCTACTTACGTTGGAGTATGATAATGCGAGGGTTCGAATCCCCACGCCTGACGATTTTACTTTTATTTTTCCAATCGAAATTGAGAAATTACTATTTTATCATTTGAATATTCATCCCAAAACTAAACCATTTCTCAATTTCAAATTGGTATGTGGGGGTTTTCGGGGTCGGACATCATGATTTTTTATCAAAATTCATAAATTCAAGATGGCGGCTCCAAGATGGCGGACGAGTTTTTTGATTATTGTCTGATTTGATTCAAAATTAGTATTTGGTGGTTTTCGGGATCGAAAATTATGGAATTCTCATCAAAATCCATATATTCGAAATGGCGGCCCCAAGATGGAGGACGAGTTTTGGGATTATGGTCCCATTCGATTCAAAATTGGTATGCGGGGGTTTTCGGGGTCGAAGATTATGAATTTTTTGTCAACATTCATAAATTCGAAATGCCGTCTTCAAGAAGGAGGACGAGTTTTGTGATTATGGTCTGATTCGATTCAAAATTGGTATGCGGCGTTTCATGCGGTCGGAGATTTTGAATTTTCGGTCAAAAATTTATAAATTCAAGATGGCGGCCCCAAGATGGAGGACGAGTTTTCTTATTATGGTATGATTATATTGTTTATAGAATCATTGATTCACCTTGCATAATAACTTATTTGTTGAAAAAAGATATTTCATGTTGCCAGGACATTTGTCAGAAAATTCTAGCGAATAAAAGTTCATTGGCATATAATGAAACAATTCTGTCAATTCCAGAAAAACTATGAAATAATTGGTAATCAATAAAAATTTGAAATGAACTTTTTTCCCATTGGCTGAATGATTATTTCGAAATGATGGATCATTGCATGAAACTATAGATTTCTATGAGTTTCTTGAACTAGCTGATACTATTGAGATAACGTAATCATTTTCTGATGCAAAACTATCCTCAAGCGTTGTCACTGAGGAAAAACGAAGTAGAGTCTAGGCAACCAAAAATCTCCACCTGTTATACTTGCCGTAGAATTCATGGTTATAAGGATTGAATATTATCCTCTTGGAAACAATTGTTAGGGTTTTCAGAAGCCCAATCATTTCTCATTCGTCTCTCAAAATAGTGAGAGACATACTCGTTACTGCCACAATGAAGATTGTGGAGAGTCCAACAAAACAAATTCCATAATGAAGAAAGTTTGGCTCACCAATTGCATAAAATGAAATTTTCTCATAAGAGAAGATATTTTCGCTGATCTCATAATGCCTTTTTTTTTCGATTGCGAAATATTTTCTCCATATGGCGCTATTGAAGTTTTTCTCGAAATCTTGATCCCCTATCCCCAGCAAGCCAACCTAAAAATTATCCAAGTCACCCAATCAATCATTCCTAATAGAATTCCAACAATGAGTCTAATGGATGACTGTTAATATAGTCTACGCTGTACGGCAAAGCGAAAAAAGCTTCTCGCTGAGAGGAAAATATATCGGAATATGCTGTGATGTATATGAATTTTCGATGGTTGATAATTGTCGAATTTTTTGCTAATAACTCTTTAATTGCATTAGTTCAACATTCTATTGAATAACTGTTCGAGAGGCTGAATAGCTGGATTTATTTCATTTCCACTGCATACTTCCATAAAGTTTATATTTGATTGCATGAAATATAGGGATATATTCACAGAATGAGAGATAAAAACTATAATTCTACATATATTCACGGTGAACATTTGTAAAAATTATATCTCATGGATGTTGACGTGTTTATGTCATAGCTCGGATAAACTATTCATGATATCCTTTGGGAGACCTCCGAAGAACTTTTCGTATAGGGATCATCTTTGGACACTTCTGGAAACACGACGTATCAATAACACCTTTGAATATCCCAGGTTATGAATGAACGAAGTCATTCTAGGTTCGTAACTATACCACCGGCACCGCAAGCTGTTGAAGTTATTGTTAAGCGAATCATTGTTCTGGAAACACAAACGTTCACTGAATATTATATAATGAAGCGTTCATTATTTCGATGCTTAGAGGCCGTTTGATGTACTCCCTATTCACTGCATTCCTTTCCATATTTTCTATGCAACCCATTTCTACAGTTTCTTCAACAAGTATGGATGAGTTTGCTGCAGATAATCTCTTCTCGGAACAACAATGATTGACTATATACTGTTTTTTCCTGTGGCGCGCTTTCTTTTCCATTTTTTGCTCTGTCTGCAACTCAGATCGTCAATATCCCGATCTAATTTGGATGTGGTTTGAATCTCCTGCCAATTGCCCACTTCAGTTCAGGTGTTCTTTGAGTTGTTTTATTTTTTCAAATATTTGGAAGTCTTTCTTGGCTCTTGTACGGACTTGTTATGTTCTCTACTAGTTTTGTATATCAGTGCTGTAGTCTTCATCTTCATTCCAGAGCCTCTATAGTTCACGTATATTTTGTATCATTCTATGGTGGTTCCTGTTCTATGAGAACAGTCCTAGGGTTCTTTTTTTCTGGCGATCCTTACACAAAGGTGTTTCTTTCAGTATGTGCAACCAGCATTAGTTTTTCCACCTTTTCCGCCATTTTGCTTTATACTTCCGATGCACTCCCAAAGAAGGTTCTACGCTGATATGTGGATCTGATGATCAATGGCTCCCATGTTTCTTCAGTTGCAGTTAGTTTCAGATTATGGCTTCCATCATCAGCTCCGTCTGTTTTTCCTCCGTACAACTAATTAATGGAAATATTATTGGAACTGCATTGGTTTTTTTTCGAACTGATGGTATTTCTGGTTTCTGAAGACTATGACGCCTTTTATCCGCCAATTGGTGGTTGAATATTTTTCTGAGGCTTCCCTCTCAATGAACATGCTCGCATGTATGCAAACACAAATTGTCGAAACATTTTTGTTTATCACTTGTGACTAAAATCAAAGATCGCATCTCTCCTCCCTCCACACTCATATTAATCCATTAACGCCTGAACTTTCAAATTTAACTTTGAAACGTTATTGGTTGTTTTTATTGATTTTCTTCAACTCAGTGGGTACTAAAATAAAGTTTTTAGAAAAAAACTATTTTTTCAAAAAATTTGATGGGTCCCGCTAGGCACTTCTCTGGTTAAATTACTTTACGATAAAAAAAATTAAATCCTTGTTTTGAATGTTTTTATTCTATTATACATTGCAGAATCAAACACAGACGAAATCACAATGCATATATTTGCAATGGTAATCTTGAAAAAAACTTATAAAATTTCGAATTTGGTATTCATTACACATTGTTTCAACTTTTTCGTAACAATTTGAGGCAGCACATCGCTTCCTTTTGCCGTCTGGGACTAGAATTACGCAATAATCAAGCCCATCCTGTCTCATGTTAGCAGTCACACGTAGCTTTTCATCCACAGGAGTAGACCACCCTGACTCGAAGGAATATTTAATCTTGTCAGATATTATTGAAATTGTAATAAAAAACTTTTTAACAAAAAATTAAACCGACGAAAAAATCAACTGAAAAGCAAAAATAAAATAAACCTTCTTAGTCTAAATGATAATTGAGCTCCTAAACTAATGTAAGTAACTGATTTTGAGTCGGCGCCAAACAAACAATTATCGAAGATCATTATCTATGAAAGAAGTCATCAAAACGCAGCCGTGCATCTCACTGCCATCATTTTACGCTTCACCTAATTCAATTGCTAGTTTGTTTGGCGCCGACTCAAAATCAGTTACTTACATTAGTTTAGGAGCTCAATTATCATTTAGTCTAGGAGTTTATTTTATTTTTGGCTTTTCAGTTGATTTTTTCGTAGGTTTAATTTTTTGTTAAAAAGTTTTTATTTTTTACTTTTCAGTTCCGTATTTCGTCGGTTTAATTTTTTGTTGAAAAGTTTTTATTTCCCATTTTTTTGTGGCTGAAATCTACCAATTAATACCTACTTGTTTTTTGATTACTTCCAAAATACTTACTCACTCACCTTACTTCAACTATTACCAGTTAAATAATATGATTATCTACTTTTACTATTTGTTGTAATATAAATTATTTTCGTTGTTCTGGTTAGTTTATTTCAATACTTTGTATATCATTCCATCCTCTCATAAAATATACTGATTTTGACGGAACAAGAATAATGTCAGTAGCGATCTGTCATTGTCAACTCCGTATGTGTGTGCTAATGTTCACTAGTGGAAAATCAATTATCCCCTATTTTTCTATCCGTTAGGGTGGCTAATTCCTTTTGAAATCCAAATATAAGGTATACCCTATCTATTAAAAAAATAATCATCGAAATCGAAGAACCCAGTACAAAGTTATGCCCGATAGAATCGGTTGACGGACCAGAATTCAGAGGGTGAGTGATCAATATCCTTCAATTCGCTACCCTTAGGGGTGGATTTCATCTTTCAAATTCAAGTGGGACCGGACCAAAGTCGAAGTACACCCTATCCACTGAAGAAAGAATTTTTGGAATCGGACGCCTCAGTGAAAATTTATGCGTGATCATACATAAAAAAATATGATGGAAAAACATAAAATATACGGGTCGAATAGAGAACCTCCTCCTTTTTGGTTTCGTCGTTTAATAAATGAAGTGAATCAGGATCTGGGCTCTATATCATATCTCTCACTTCGCCTTCATTGTCTGGAGCTTATGGTATATCTCGTGCACCTTAAAGTGTGATTCTTCTAAAATAACAAAAATTTTAATTTATTCTAGCATAGCGCCTAGCGGCTCCATATGGGACCACTAACATTTACACACCGATACAAACAAAAGTTAAATTTTGATAGTAATTCCGAAAAGTAATATAAAAAATATATACTTTTGAGCATGTTTCAACAACAATCATAATTGGGTGATAATTCCGAGAATATACTAAAAACTACTTACCGTAATTGGATCCCGCAATTTTTAACCATTTCAAAATTTCACTAAAAACAAACTCCTGTCACAACCAGCTGAATCTCAAAATACGCATAAACACTGCCTCGGTGTACTATTTAGTACCTTATCTAACATAATAACGCAATCTGTATTGATTCAGATTGTTCTCGTCAATGCCTGTACCTAATAAATAGGAAGTGGGTCCATACGGGCCCGGTAGGCGCTAATGGGTTGAAAGTTCGTGGTACTACAAGGGTCGACTGGGAGACATCTTTTTACCCGACGAAACCAAAAAGGAGGAGGTTCTCTATTCGACCCGTATATTTAATGTTTTTCCATCATATTTTTTTATGTATGATCACGCATAACTTTTTACTGAGGCGTCCGATTCCGATAATTCTTTCTTCAGTGGATAGGGTGAACTTCGACTTTGGTCCCATCTGAATTTAAAAGATGAAATCCACCCCTAAGAGTTTTTTTTTTTTTATATATGTTCTGGTTCCCACGAAAAGGAATATCCTGTAATGTTCAGAGAACATCGTGGGAACCTAGGGAAAGAAGGTAGGAGTTGGTGTTCTTCTTAAATTTCTGAAGGTTGTATGCCTCGGGGAACACCTCCCTAGGCAATGAGTTCCAAAGCCTCGCTGTTCGTTGGATGAACGAGTCTTTGGAAAGTGATGTTCTGCAGGTCTCCAAAGTGACCACGAAGGGGTGTGATGACTGAACTTACGGGTTAATCTCGAAGAGACTGCCAAAGCAGGAACGATTGTTGATATTTCAGAAGAGCATCGCCCATGAAAATATCTATAAAATAGAAACAAATCGCCAACTTTTCTACGGTGTTCCAGACAAGTGAGCGAGTTTGTAAGCGAGGCATCACCGACGAGACGAATTGCCCTTTTTTGGACAGAATCCAATAGCCTCAGGATATGTTTAGGTGCCGCACTCCAAATATGGGAACAGTATTCCAGGACAGGTCGGATCTGTGCCTTATAGATCATAAGCAGCTGACTGGGGGTGAAATAGCTCTTGGCACGAAACAGAAAACCAAGTTTTTGGGATGCACTTTTGGCAATGGACCTCACGTGATTTTCCCAGGAAAGGTTATTGCTGATAGTAATACCAAGCATCGATATGGATGGCTCCAGTGGTATGGTTACTCCTGACAAAGTTATGTTAGGCACAGTGAGATCGGCTTTTCTAGAGAAAAGACATGCTTGTGTTTTGTTTGCATTGAATTCTACCAAGTTATTAGATCCCCATTCGAGAATAGCGAAATGAAGGATATTGATCACTCACCCTCTGAATTCTGGTCCGTTAACCGATTCTACCAGGCATAACATTATACTGGGTTCTTCGATTTGGATGATTCTTCTTTCAATAGATAGGGTATACCTTATATTTGGATTTTGGAAGTAATTAGCCACCCTTACAGGTGGAAAAATAGGGGATAATTGATTTTTCACTAGTGAACATTAGCACACACATACGTAGTTGACAATGACAGATCGCTACTGACATTATTCTTGTTCCGTCAAAATCAGTATATTTTATGAGAGGATGGAATGATATACAAAGTAATGAACTAGACTAACCAGAACAACGAGAATAATTTATATTACAACAAATAGTAAAAGTAGATAATCATATTATTTAACTGGTAATAGTTGAAGTAAGGTGGGTAAGTAGGTATTTTGGAAGTAATCAAAAAACAAGTAGGTAGTAATTGGTAGATTTTACCCATAAAAAATTGAAAAATAAAAACTTTTTAACAAGTAATTGAACCGACGAAATACGGAACTGAAAAGTAAAAAATAAAAACTTTTTAACAAAAAATTAAACCGACGAAAAAATCAACTGAAAAGCAAAAAATTAATTAAACCTTAGTCCAAATGATAATTGAGCTCCCAAACTAATGTGAGTGACTGATTTTGAGTCGGCGCCAAACAAACTAGCAATTGAATTAGGTGATGCGTAAAATGATGGCAGCGAGATGCACGGCTGCGTTTTGATGACTTCTTTCATAGATAATGATCTTCGATAATTGTTTGTTTGGCGCCGACTCAAAATCAGTTACTCACATCAGGAGCTCAATTATCATTTAGACTAAGAGTTTATTTTATTTTTTGCTTTTCAGTTGATTTTTTCGTCGGTTTAATTGTTTGTTAAAAAGTTTCCATTTTTTACTTTTCAGTTCCGTATTTCGTCGGTTTAATTTTTTGTTAAAAAGTTTTTTATATCATCAACATCCTTGATCACTTTCTGAAAAGATGTGATATATTTTTTTATCAAGACGATATCCAGATGTACCATTCTTTTGTTGATCTATTGTTCACTTTATCCATGATGATATTTTAGAGCTGATTACTTTGGCTAACGAAAAGGCTCTAACGATGAACTCTCTAGTAATTTTCGTCTCACAGCTAACCATGTTTCTCTCCTCATGAGAGGATATGAATATAATTTGGAACTCACTCTGAATTAAAGTTTCAAAAATACTCATTATAGACATATTTATGCAGATCTTAGAATTATGTATCATCCATGTCGGAATCTTCCAAAGATGTATGAGACCTTACTCTGTGAATCACTTCGTTTGAATCATCATTATAACTGCAGATCACAAGTTGTTCAAAATGTGTGCTAGAAATAAAAAAAATCCAATACTTACGTCAAAAATGTATAATTTTTTGAGACTTTTGAACGTCAAAAGTACGCTATGTTTGAACAGAGTGCAAAGAAAAATCTGCATGTCATGCAAAAACGTACAGACCTACGTTTTTTTAAAACAGGTAATACACAATATCCATCATTCTCATTTCAATCATATTCCATCCATACTAATTTTTTATAAGATTTATATTAAAAGTACGATTGCTGTTATTCTGTATGTTGATTCCAAACCATGATTTTGGTAATACTAAATTAAATGTCTTTTCTTGCATAATGAAAAAAGTATTATTGTTCTTGACTTCGACATTTCCACTTCTCTTGATATCACCACTGAAAACAACGTTTCCAATTTTCCCTTTTCCTTCCACGGGCTGGTCCACATAGCCTTCTGCAACGGTCGACGATCGCCATCCACCATATTTAAGTCTCAAAATATCAGCCCCTGAGCCAACTAAAAGGAACGCAGAGGACCTTCTAAAACTATATCCAGTATATTTTGCAGTATCCAAGGAATGATGCAATTATACTCGGAATTTTTGCAAGAGTATTCATTCTGAGTAATTGAACCATACATTTTCCATTCCTATACTGAGGAAAAAATCCAGGGTTTTCTGCTATCTGAAGACGGTAAATTTCAGCTGGATTGAATTTGTGTAACAATGAACACAAATTCAATCCAGCTGAAATTCGCCGTCCTATGATAGCAGAAAACTACAAATATTCTTTGTATTTTTGTTTTTGAATCAGGGATTCCAACAATTTTATGAAAATACTTGTCCTCAATATCATGTTTTGTCATTTTAGAAAGTTCGTATCGGCGACAGGCTCCTGACTATCTCATAATCATAACTGATTCATCAATAGAAAAATTTCATCCGCAGCATCAAGCAAAAATTTAGTTACCTCTTCTCTCGTGAAAATGTTTGCCCAAATACGCAAGAATGACGGGTTCTGGCACCTCAAATATTTTTTGCTGAGAACACCAACTATCAAATGCATTATATTCTTTTTCGTATAGTAGTCTGGACTTTACTGGTAGAAGTTCTACGCTAACTGCTTTCGCTGACTCCACATCGGTAGGAATATCAGATTTATCACTGAAATCACTTCCTTCATCTATAATCAGAGCGATATTTTAATAATTTGGGAAGATTATCTGATTACAGTTTCACAGCAATGGTGACTTCCCTAATTCCCACATTAAGAAAGCTCATAGAAAAACTAGTCAAGATAAGGATAACTGCATTTCTGACGAAACATAAAATCGTTAATAAAGAACAGTTTGGCTTTCAAAGTAGCAAAGGCACTAATGATGCAATTTTCTCACTCATGGAGAAGGTTTATACTGGAATCGATAGTGGCGAGGTTGCTGCTGCAGTGTTTTGCGATTTTTCGAAGGCTTTCGACTCTGTGGATCACGAAATACTGTTGCGGAAGCTTCCTTACCACGGCTTCCGAAGAGTGATACTGAGCTGGTCCAGCTCATATTTGTCAGGTCGTAGTCAGATGGTGAAAACAAACCATCGCTCGGAAATTGGGAAACTACATAATGGTGTGCCTCAAGGTTCAATACTAGGGCCAACATTGTTCCTCATCTACGTCAACGATTTGACGAGTATCCACATCGCAGGAAAATTTACACTATTTACAGACGATACTACCATTTTTTGGCAATCGGACAATGCAAATGATTTAACTAAAATCATATCCAATGATATGAATAAATCAAAGAGTTGGTGTGATTCAAATCGTCTTTCTCTAAATATTTCGAAAACTAATATAGTAACTTTCAGATGTGAACTTGACAATATACCCATTGGGAATGATATCATTGAGAACAGAAGTAGCTTAAAATTTTCAGTAGTACATATCGATAGAAAATTAAAATTTTAAGACCATGTTTATGCAACAAAGTGTCTTCTGGTTGTTATGCAGTCAGAGTAGTCGCAAATGAACTTTGTTTAACAGCAGCTAATACTGTTTATTTTTGTCTGGTGGAATCTCACCTGAGATATGGAATTTCATTTTGGGGCGTATGTAGTGGTTATCTACTGCAAAATATTTTAATTTTGCAAAAACGAGCTGTAAGATATATGTGCAAATCAAAAAGTAGAGACTCTTGTAGATTAATCTCTACCACTCATGGAATTCTAACAGTGATTTTTATCCTCATAATGGAAACAGTGGCTTTAATTATAAAATATTTGAACAAATTTCAATCCTCACCAACCCATTAGGTGACAAGGCAATCCAACAACATCAGTCATAAAGGATTCCATTGTCTATAATGGTTGTGAAATGTTCAACCATTTGCCAAAGAATATAATAGAAATAAAATCTTTACAATGCTTCAGGAAAGCTGTGAAATATTTTTAAGTGATAGACCATACCATAATATACAAGAATTTTATAATTATAATTTTCCAAAAACCAATCAATAATGTGATTTCGAATTCTATTTAGGGAATATTTCAATGTGACTTATATATATTTTTTTTATATTTATATGAAGTTAAGTTATGGGTTAAGCCAAAATTGTTTATTTTTACCAGTATTTTGTAAGAATTATATGTTTTTAAATATACAAACTGACTTTATGTATTAAGTGAAAATTTATTATTTCAAATGCATTTTGTTTTGACATACAGTGCGCGTCCAAATTATGGAACAAATTCGATATTTCGCAAGCCATGTACTTTTGACAAAAATCCTAAGAAAGGTCGATTTTTGTTTTAAAATGCCGATTTTTTATGTATATTCTAAAGAGGTTATGTCACTGGTTTTGACATGGTGACGTAATCGGTAATTTTGTAAATTGGAATAGATGTCTTGTGATACCTCATCTGAAAAGCCTTTCAATACTGCATTCAATGATAATAATTAATTAGATATTTTTTTACAGGGTGAACAAAAATTAATATTTTATTTCAATAAGATAATAACTTTATATCCAACAAAATAGAACAGTTAAATAAGATGTTCGAAATGCCATCCACCAGTCTCTTGACAATAAGCAAATTTACGGACACATTCCTCTTGCACATTGCGAATAACTTCCGGAGTAATTCTGTTAATTTCGATCCTAATTCGATTTTTCAACTCTTGTAGATTTTGCGGCCTATCTACATAGACCTTCGATTTCAAATAACCCCACAAGAAAAAATCCAGGGGCGTAAGATCTGGAGATCTTAGGGGCCACTCTATCGGTCCGCGTCAACCAATCCACCTCCTAGGAAAACAGTTATTCAAAAACTCGCGAACATCACGTGCATAGTGCGGAGGTGCACCATCTTGTTGCAACCAAATACTTTCATTTGGTGAGTTAGGATTGTTGGCGTTTGGAAAAATATATTGTTATTATTATTACATTATGATTATGAAATTCTTGTATTGTCATCGGTCCTTGATATGTGTGACAAATTTCTGATTATTCGGAGGATTGGAAGTGGGTGAATATTTACTTCCAAGATTTCATTACATTGTGAGTTATTTAGTTACAAGTGAAGATAATAAAAGCGTGTTAGAAATGCAAAATTTTACTTTTTTGAGCCAAAGCTCTAATCCCTCAGACTGCCCTGGCAGACTACTGAGTCAGTGCTCTACTACACCAATGGATCCTTTCCAAATATTAATAGTTAGCTATTTCCTAGTCTAAAATGGAAACAAAAGACAATCACAAATTAATGCCATAATAGGCAAGTTAGTGTCAAATAAATGTCAGTTGGAATATCAACAAATATTCTTCACAAATTCTGAGTGAAAAGGTTCTGAAAGTAAACCATGGCTACTTTAAGTGAAACCCAACGCATAGTAGTTTTAATTTTTATTGGATGCGGAGATAGAACCAGAACTCAGCAAGAGGTATGCGACTTGTTCAATGCGAAGTATCCAAATGGACCTATCAGTCGTTCAACAATCAGTAAGATTGAGAAAAAATTTAGAGAAACTGGTCATGTAAAACATCGTCCGAATGCTGGACGTCCTAAAATAGAAGAAAATGTGATACTTGATATCCTATTGGGTGTAGAGAATAATTCTCACAATACTTCACGACAAATTGCAGCAGCCCTTGACATATCCCAAAGTTCTGTATTACGTATTCTAAAAGCAGAAAAGTACCATCCATACAAAGTACAGGTACATCAACAACTCAATGATGATGATCCCGATCGCCGTGTGGAGTTCTGTGAAATAATGCAAGATTTGTGTAACCGCAATCCACGTTTCATAAAACAAATTCTATTTTCCGATGGCGCTACGTTTTGCCTAAATGGTTCAGTAAATCATCAGAATTGCAGATATTGGAGTAGGGATAATCCTCACTGGATGATGGACAGGCATACTCAATACCCTCAGAAAGTCAATGTTTGGGCAGGGATAATGAACGACAGGATTATTGGCCCGTATGTTTTCGAAGGAAATCTCACAGGGGAGCGTTACTTGGAATTTTTAAGAAATGAACTCATACCTTGCCTTGCCGATATTTTTCCAAACGCCAACAATCCTAACTCACCAAATGAAAGTATTTGGTTGCAACAAGATGGTGCACCCCCGCACTATGCACGTGATGTTCGCGAGTTTTTGAATAACTGTTTTCCTAGGAGGTGGATTGGTAGACGCGGACCGATAGAGTGGCCCCAAAGATCTCCAGATCTCACGCCCCTGGATTTTTTCTTGTAGGGTTATTTGAAATCGAAGGTCTATGTAGATAGGCCGCAAAATCTACAAGAGTTGAAAACTCGAATTAGGATCGAAATTAACAGAATTACTCCGGAAGTTATTCGCAATGTGCAAGAGGATTGTGTCCGTAGATTTGCTCATTGTCAAGAGACTGGTGGATGACATTTCGAACATCTTATTTAACTGTTCTATTTTGTTGGATATAAAGTTATTCTCTTATTGAAATAAAATATTAATTTTTGTTCACCCTGTAAAAAAATATCTAATTAATTATTATCATTGAACGCAGTATTGAAAGGCCTTCCAGATGAGGTATCCCAAGACATCTATTTCAATTTAAAAAAATTACCGATTACGTCACCATGTCAAAACCAGTGACATAACCTCTTTAGAATATACATAAAAAAATCGGCATTTTAAAATAAAAATCGACCTATTTCAGGATGTTTGTCAAAAGTACATAGCTTGTGAAATATCGAATTTATTCCATAATTTTGACGCGTTATAGATTAAGTGAAACTTTGTCCACAAGATTACTCTTATGACAATAAAGTATATTATCTCTCTCTCTCTCTCAATAATTTGAATTGATACTATGCACCCTGACAACCTAATATCTGTTCTAATTTTTCCTGGTAGGTATGTAATGCTATTGACTGAAATCATTTTGCTGAATGTTACTGTCACTGCCACAACAATAAAAAAAAGAGTCGCTTTATATTCTCATTGTATAAATAACCATTCGGAGTTTCTTTGATGATGGATGGGAAGAAACGCCCATTTTAATATATTTGGAAATATTTTCGAACATCATCATGCTCAATTAAAACAACAATGCCCTTTTTCCGTCGTCAATATATAAAATGTTGCTTGAAATGGAATGAAGTAATTGGCGGAAATGATCTTTTTTCCAAAAACGAAATACTATATACTGCTTCCGACCTCGTTAGGTCTCTGAATTCCTTCACAATCGAAATTAAATTCCTTTCCTTTTCAATAAAACCTCACAGTTAGCATTGTAATTGCCTCAACTTGTCTTCCATTCTACCGTTCCCTGAAAAGAAATTACTGTTCACAATCATTTCTCTCTTTCCCCCAGAGCAATAAAACCCATTATCAAAGTGCGTGAAACATTTTTTCTGTTTCGGTTTATTATGGTCCAACTGGCTACACTTGTTAACAGATTTTATTCGCGGATTGGTGGATAGGGGAGAATAGATACTCGAAAAGACACATTAGTGATGTGACTTTCATTCATATTTTAACAATTCAATATCGCAACAACTTAAATTCCGTGTTAAGAAAGACAAAAATTTAATATTACAAACATAAAATTGATAACTCAAATTCTTCAAAAGAATGATGGGATGTTGTGAACGAAATAACAGGTAAGAAAACAGAGAAAGTAAACATAAACAAAGTATATCCGTAAAAGAAGCAGAAGCTTTCAATGATCATTTCGCGAGTATTGGAGAGAAACTGACAGCAAAATTGGGAACTAAAACAAAAAAATTTGAAAAAAGGAAAACTTTCAGTTGCTCAATGTTTCTAGAACTCCCCGATACTGAGTCTGAAAGACAAAAAAGCATGTGGCTCCGATCAGATCACAAACGAGATTTTAAAATCCATTGTTCACCATATATCGGAACCTGTAAGCCATATAATAAATCTGATCATAAATACTGGATTAGTCACAAAACATTCCAAAATAGCTACCATCGAGCCCCCTTTTGAATCTGGAAAAAAGACTGCTTGGAGAATTACAGACCGATATCTTTAACTTCCGGTTCATCAAAAGTATTCGAGAAAATCATAAAAAGAGACTTAAGAAATATCTAGAAAAACACAAATTCCTTTCACCCAACCAGATCGGTTTCCAAAAAAATATTTCCTCCCAAGATGCAATAGGTGCTTTAACATTGATAATATGCATCGCAGTTGATAACTCAAAACCATGCCTGGGTATATTCCTAGATCTAGCAAAGGCCTTTGATATCATAAACCATGGGATTTTGCTAGATAAATTGGAGGGGAAATGTATTGAAATTGTTCGAAAATTACTTACAAAATCAAAAACAGAAAGTATTTGTAAATGGGAAAATGAGCGAGAGTAGAGCTGTTACCTGTGGTGTACCACAAGAGACAGTTTTGGGACTGATACTTTTCATCATATACTTGAACGACTTACTTAAAATGAACTACGCTGGTACCATTATTTCCTTCGCCGATGACACTGTTTTGTTATAAGTAGATGACACTTGGAACATGGTAAGAGAAACTGCTGCTAGTGATTTGAAAAATGTTACTAACTGGTTCACCGAAAACCACCTAATGACCATACAAAAACAAAAATCATGCCGTTCATCTCCTATAAAAAACCCTTGCCTGAGTTTGAAAATATAACGTTTGATGATCATTCTATACCAATCACACTGGCAGCTACATTTCTTGGCATTATGGTGGACTCATTCTCAAAGTGGGATGTCCTCGTTCAAACGGTAGTTAACAAACATATTTAAATTCAAGCAGATGAAATTCTACTCCAGGGTGAATCATTTCAGGATAATTTATCACTCCTTGGTAGGGTCTATCATACAATATGGTATTATAGGCTGGGGAGGATTGAGAAAAATCAAACTAAGGCCTCTAGAAATTATCCCAAAACGGATCTTGAAAATCATAATTAACAAACCCCCTAAATACTCTTCTGATCTATTGTTCAATGGAATCCAGATAATGCAACCACGACAGCTCTTTTGTAAATCAATTTCAACATTCAAGTACAAAAAAAATCATCCATACCTGAACACCACTATCGCACAAGGGAAAAAACTTCAGCAAACTAGTTATTACCACGTGCTCTCAAATCAATAGGCCAACGATTTTTTACTTTCATTGCTCCAAGGTTGAGGAATATGGTACCAGACTCGATAAAATCAATCAACTCCTTGAATCTGTTCAAAAAGAAAGTGAAAGCTTGGATTTTGTCTATTCATAGGATTACTTTGCAAAACCTCATTGACTTTTGACAAAACGATGTTTTACTAACATAGTATTTCCTACACATTTGATGTTTTGTTTTTGTACTACCTAACTACGACATTATGTTACAGTTTTATGCTAACGTTTCATGTATATTCCATACTTTTTAACTTTCATTCATACTTATGTTCAACCCATAACCGACCACTACACCACAACCATAACCGACCACTACACCAAAATTTTACAAATAACTCTCAACCACAAAACCAAACTAACTACGGAAAATATCGATAGATTTATAAGATTCATTAACGCAAAAATAATTAATTCTGCATTTAAAGGTATCTGTTGGAACAATGTTCATAATGCAGTCATTACAGAGATAGCGACTATAGAATTCCTTGAAATTACTAAAAAGAAATTAGAATTATGTTCAGAAAAAAAGCCAATACGAAAAAAACTACAAAAATAGCACCCTGGCTACTACCGCCCTGCTCAACTCTATTAATAAAAAAAATAAAATGTGCAAAGATCTCCAAAACAACCCACACCCTCACAATGAAATAAAAAAATAATACAAAAAATATAGAAATAAATTGAATGCACTAATAAAAAAAAGCTAAATTCCATTATTACAAAAAACAAATCGATAAGAACAAATCTAGTTCTAAGGATTTATGGAACGAAGTGCAACAAATAAGTAAAACAAAAACGTTGTATTGGAAAAATAAAAAGTATAGAATCAGGAGAATTACTACTGGAAAAATTCGAGATTGCTGAAGAATTCAACAACGGCTTCAGCAAAATTGGTAAAACACTAGCAAACCGAATAAGAGTAGATAAGAATTATGGAGTCAAAAGACCATCCACAGCTTATTCTTCTGTATTTGCACAGCAGAAGATATTCAGAGGACTATTACAGAATAAAAAAATGGTAAGGCAGTAGGAAACGACAATATCAAGTCCGAAACCCTGAAATTGATCAGTCCTTACATAATACACCCCCTCACATTTATCTTCAATTACTGTTTAGAAAAAGGTATTTACCCATCAACTCTTGAAAAATCGATTGTTGCACCCATATTCAAAAATGACATGACTAACATTAATAATTATAGACCGATTTCTTTGATCACACATATAGCTAAGATCTTCGAGAAACTATTTAAACTGAGACTTGTTAACTACCTAAACAAGTATCTAATTTTGTCCAAACAACAATACGGGTTCAGAGAAAAAATATCCACACAAGACGCTGCTATTTCCCTGACAACAAAAATCAACGAGAGCAAGCCGTGTATGTGCATATTTATAGATCTGTCGAAAGCATTCGATACGGTGAGTCATCGTCTTCTCTTGGAATCCCTGGAAGATGTCGGTATACGTAATAACTCCCTGAAACTTTTTGAAAGTTACCTCACCAATAGATAACAAGCTGTGAGAATCGATAATACTCTTAGTACCGGAAAAGTCATTGAATATGGAGTGCCACAAGGAACTGTGCTTGGCCCCACTTTATTTAATATATACATAAACGACTTGTTTTCTCTGGGAAAAGATGATAATATCATAGGGTTTGCTGATGATACGGCTATATTTTATAAGGCAGATAAATGGAACGAATTGAAATATACTGCAGAAGCTAACTTCTCGCGTATAAAACAATGGCTGGACTTCAAGTTACTGACTGTGAACACAGAAAAAACCACGTTTCTAAATTTTTCTTGTGACTCTTCTTCCGCTCCAACCTACAACCAACTAACCGTCACATCCGATTCAGAAACTTTCATAATCCGCCCTGAACATAAAATAAAATACTTAGGCGTCATTATTGATCCACATATGAAATGGGACTTGCATATAGCATATCTCTCAAACAAGCTAAGATCTATATTGTACAAGTTTAGAAAATTGAAATACCTCATACCTGAAAATTATCTTTTAATTCTCTACTATTCCCTAGTAGAAAGCCACCTCCGATACGGAATACTAATATGGTGCGCGGCCCCAAAAACTCATCTTCATACCTTAGAAGTAATGCAACGAAGGTTTTTGAAACTTGTTCATGATAAAAACCCCAGATACCCAACAGATATCTTATATGCTGAAACGAAAATCCTTGAAATTAGACAATTATATTACTTCTACTCCTGCATCAGATACCATTCACACAGGCAACATCATCACTCACCAAATCATCAATACAACACTCGTCATAAACAACACTATATCATTCTATTCATGACTAAAACGACTACCCAAAGATCATATACTTATCTCGCACCGAAATTCTACAATTCCATTCCTGACAATATAAAAGCAACAATAAATTTACACTCTTTCAAAAGACAGTTGAAGAGATACATACTTGAATTAGGTAGAACGACCACTAATTTTCCTTAAATTCAGAGACAAAATCTTCCCTTCGATTTTTTTTTCACAAAAATATGATTATTCAGGTTACACTATGGCGATCTCAATGTTACTATTACTACTACAAATTTTTTTATAATCCTCAATATTGACACTACACTACAATATACCTTGTACTTCTGATATCTAAATCTTCATGTTACACCCCATTGACGATCTGTCATAACCACATACATCCCTTGTCTCAATTATTTGTTTATATGTATACCTTTGTGTTTATATGTGTTTATGTGTGTGTATATGTATATGTGTATATATGTGTGTGTATATATATATATATATATATATATATATATATATATGTTTATATACGTATACATACGTATACATTAGTATTCTGAGTAGTTTTGTTCTTTATATTATAAATATTTGTCAATGCTGAAACAAGTGTTCTCACACTTATCGGCTTTTGCTGCTTTGTCCACACCATCAATCTCAATCTAATTGTAATACTTGTGATTTCAGTGATCTGCGATTGTATTTTGATTGTGAATAAAGATTATTATTATTATTATTACAGAGTCCTGATAAAAAAAATTATATCCTATGTATTCTTAACGATATTTCAGCTATTCTACTATGATATACCTAGTTTTAATCGAATTATTGTTTGTCAACCCATTTAAAAAAATATTTTCAAGAACTTTTTGAGAATTAAAAAAATAAGTTTTATAATTTTTATCAGCATTTTACCCACATTCTCATGTATACGTTTATACCTCCAAAACCATATATTTTATAAAATATGCACACGACTGATTCAACCCATCCTTGTCCATAATCTAGAAACTGCCCATAAACAAGCTCCTTGAGAGCTTTTTTTGGCCAATCTGCTTATTTACCATATGACAAAAAATCTGTGTAGTCTACTATTCTACTATTTTATATATTTGATGGTGAAAAATTTATTATTATTGAATCTTATTATTATTATTTTTCTCCATCTATACATATACTGACTGACAATCCACGGTCAGACCTAAAGAGCTGAAATTTTGACAGCGTATATTCCTATGATGACATCGATAACCACCAATGAGGGATTTCAAGATATTCCGTCCCCAAAGGGGTGAAAAGGGGGTTGATATGGGGATTAAAAGTGAAAATACCGATAATTTTGGAATAACAGTATATGGGCTCTATTTCTTCAATTAAAGGAACACATATTGCAGATTGATTTGTTGAAAATATAAACAGGATGTTCATAAAATCAGATGTGGAATCATCTGCGACTGAAAGATAAACTTTAGTCACTATCTTCCATTCACAAAAATTTTTCTATCAATATTCAATTGAGAATGTTTCCCTTTTCAACATATTGCAGAGTTTTCGAAATTTCAACACTGAAGGGGTTAACATGGTGGTTGAAATGGGGGTTGAAAGTTTGTATAGGATACCGTTAGTTTTCAAGTTGTAGTCATAAAAATTGGTATTTGAGGTCTTTGTTACAGCTACATATATATTTATTTCAGGATTTTTGGAAATTCAACTCCTGTAGGGGTGGTAAAGGGGGTTGAATGGGGATTGAGAATTTGTATAGTTGTTTCGATAGTTTTTAAATTAGGGTCATAACTATTGGTATTTGATATCTTTGTTACAAATGAAGAAATACATGTTACATACAAATTTAACCCTCAAAGGGGTGACATGGGCGAATTTTGTATGGGGGCTCCGTTAGTTTTCAAGTTAGGGTAATGAAAATTGGTATCTGAGGTCTTTGTTACGAATGGCGAAATACATTTCAGTGTTTATGCAAATTCAACTCCTATAGGGAAGAGATGAGGTTGAAATTTAGTATGAGTGTTCCGTTAGTTTTTGATTCAGGGTCATAAACATTGGTATTTGGGATCTTTGTTATCCAGGGACCGCGATGTCTATGAATCAAACCCATAAACAATAATAAACCTGTCATCCCTACCAGACATATGAAGGAGTGGATAGTCACGTGTGGGACACGATAGAAAATGGAAAGGGTATATAAAGCCAGAAAAATATGAATTCCCCTCACTCGAATTGAGTCAGTCAAGTCACAGTCAGTACACAGCTCGAAGTATATAGTTAGATTGAAATTCAGTCTTAACTGTCGGATATAAATAATTGAAATGTATATTTGAAAGTGTTATGAAAATATCGGAACGATAAAATGTTTTATCCAAGGGAAATCGGATGTCATTATTAAAAATATTAACTGAATAATAACTAAGAAAACAGTAAAGAAATTGGAAATCAATAATCAGCATTCAGAAATCGTTTGATAGAAATATTGTGTGTGAACTCCAGAATCTGTAACAGTGGAAAAATGGTGAGCTTCATTTTTGTGTTTTTTTATTAATCTGGCATATTAGATCTCTCCCAACTATTATTAAATTGAATAGCATATTCGATTTTCTACGAAATCTCTATCCAAAGTGAAGATGTTTTTTATGAAATTTTAACCACATATCAGAGTATGGTCATTCTTTGTTTTGTATCGAATCATGAATTCAATTAGCTTTGGCGATTCACATTGAAAACAACTCCACCGGTTTCAGAAACACTGGTAAAATTCTACAGGAGTTTCGAGCAGACTAGCAGGAACATTTTCGGGTTGCCTGCCCAGATGCTCCAGATAATTTCAAAAAACATTGTACATTGATGGATTGAGATATATTGAAATACAAAGGACCTGAGAATGACTTTAGTTCATTCCTTGGGACTTCAACACCTCAAGGCACTTCCACCCATACTCGTATGGAAGGGAGTGCCTCATCAGGACCTATCACACCGCCATGAAGTGGCTACTGGAGATGAAAAATCCGGAAAAATTAATACGAGTAGATAGATGGATGGAAAAGCTAATCCAGTACCATTCCAAAATCAAACACCGCCCAGGATGACATTGTGCTACGGATACTTCAATTACTACCAGACGTCCAGCGTCTCAACAGATTTGAAAGTTTTTCATGACGTGTTTATTGCTTCTAACTTCGATTGTTTTCAGGTGGATACTGCTCAGTTATCAAGTTATCACACCGTCTACAAACTTCAAACAAGCAGATGCCTACATCAGAAGATCGTGTCCAGTGGCCTGTGAGTAGGGAAGAGCCTGTCAACTGAAGACGAATGGGCTACTGCACCTATGAAAAAATACCAAGAAACAAATTCAAACATTGGAGACTTTCTAGATAAAAAAACTAAATCAGCAGACTCTTCTGGAGTGATATATTTTCGATGGAGATTCCATCTTCAGGGTGATGTGGGGTCAGTGGGTTCCCGATTTGTGGATACTTTAAACGGGTATGGGAGTTTCCTCAATTGATTTTGCCTAGGAAGAGTATAGATGAAGTCTTGGAAGGAATTCACGAAGGAAGGACATGTGGGAGTTAATGAGACTCTGGACAAGATCACGCAGAGGTTCTTCTGAGTTCATTATCGAGACCATTGACAAAGCTGGTGCAAAAGACGTCCAGAGTAGAGAGCAACTGAAGATTTCAAAACAAGGTACATGAGTGAAATGAAGGAATACAATTCAGGGGAACATTCTAAATTGACTACCTACCAAGAGGTTATCTTGAACGATGGGGATAGTGACCAGAGTTTATCTTACAGTCGCTGATCATTTCATGAACATCCTGTTCATATATTCAAACAATCTAGGTGTTCCGTTGAAACGGGTTGGCATGGTTGTAGGTGAACCCTTTTCTATACCATGGACTATTTTAGACAATGGGTAGAGGCCAATGCCATTCTGGACCATGAGACATCCGCAATAGCAAGATTATTGGACGACATGTTCTCAAGATTTGGTGTACCTATTGATTTATATTTCGACCAATAAAGGAATTTTGAGTAGAAGTCCTTCAAGATAATTTGTGAGCTGATTGGTATCAGCAAGACCAGAATTACTGCGCCCCACTCCCCGGGTGGATGCTATGGTTGATAGTTCCAAGCGAAACTATGGAATAACATATTTCCAAGGTTGAGATAAAATACCAAAGAGCCTGGGACATACACCTGCATGATTCAAACAAGCTCACGGTTGGCATTATCTTCTGAAGCGATTGCTCTATGACTTGGTGATCGTATCAGCAAGCAATTAAGAGGTAGGAGCAGACGAATGAGAGACAGCATGTTCAAAATTCGCAAAACAGTTCGGAAGAAGTTAATATTTTCCAGTGACAGGATGATGCTCACTGTGATTCGGAAGCTAATTCAGGAGCTACTGCATCCGATCATAATTATGAGAAAATGGAGTTAAGCAAACTACTTTCAAAGTGAAATGGTTTTGTGAACCCAGTTTAGCGAAAATAATTTAGTGAAGCGAGTGTATTTTGTTTACTTTAATATGGATTTTCATCAAGAATCGACCTCATCAATTAAAAGACATGAGAAAATAGTGGAGCTACAGGTGACAACAGATCGAAGTTACGAAAAACCTAGTACAAAAAGTAATTTCATACCGTGCCATAGTTATGTGGGGTGATATTTGAGATCATTCAAAACAGAAAAAGTAATCGTCAGCTGTTTTGAAGTTTAGACACGTGACTGACGTATAAGTCACGTGTCCAAACTGTGTCAGAAATGTAAGAGTTTAAATTCATTTCATACCGTATGAAATTTCAACTACTGAATTTACATACAGCGATGGTAAGACCGTCAGTCAGCAGCTTGAACGTGCTGGATGCTCAGCGTATGTGAGCGTTTAATAATCACTCTGACAGGTGAACTGAAGGTAATGGTAATTTTCCTGAGATTCGATAGCGAAGCGAATTTTTAGTGTATAGTCTACCCTTCCGATTATAATAAGTGAGATATCTGTGTGATCATTAAGGTAGGTATAAGTTATAATCAATTGGAATTATATTTCAAGTAATTTCCTCGCTGCATTGCAAAATAAACAAAAAATGGTTTGAAATAAATAATAGTTTAAAAAAACTAAAAAACACGCTTTTATAGAAAACCAGACTAAAAAAATAGAAAAAAAAACGAAATGTATTTTATTTAAAAAAAAGCGTGGGGTGCATGGTATCGCCTCGGTGTGTAATGTACTATATCATTATTGATACCATGCACCCACGTTTTTTTTTAAATAAAATACTTTTTTTTTCTATTTTTTTTGTCTGGTTTTCTATAAGAGCGTGTTTTCAAGTTTTTTTAAACTATTATTTATTTCCTACTTTTTAGTGTGGTTTATTCATAAAAGCGTGTTCTTTAAGTTTTTATAAACTGTTATTTTTATTATTTTTCTGCAAATTGAAAAATGAAATAATCTTATCAAATTAGGTAATCATAATATCCGACCCCAAAAAACCCCACATACCAATTTTGATTAGGATCAGACCATAATCACAAATATCGGCCGCCATTTCAAAGTCGCCATCTTGAATTTTTCAATTTTTACAAAAGAATCATAATATTCGACTCCAAAAACCCCCACATACCAATTTTGAATAAAATCAGACCATAATCACAAAACTCGGCCGCCATTTGAAATCCGCCATCTTGAATTTTCCAATTTTTACAAAAGAATCATAATATTCGAGCCCAAAAACCCCCACATACCAATTTTGGATAGAATCAGACCATAATCACAAAACTCGGCCGCCATCTTGAATTTTTTAATTTTCACCTAAGAATCCTAATATTCGACCCCAAAAACCCACATATACCAATTTTGAATAGAATCAGACCATAATCACAAAACTCGGCCGCCATTTTGAAGCCGCCATCTTGAATTTTCCAATTTTTACAAAAAAATCATAATATTCGACCCCAAAAACCCACATACCAATTTTGAATAGAATCAGACCATAATCACAAAACTCGGCCGCCATTTTGGAGCCGCCATCTCGAATTTTCCAATTTTTAACGAAAGAATCATGATATTTGACTTCAAAAACCCCCACATACCAATTTTGAATAAAATCAGACCATAATCACAAAACTCGTCCACCATTTTGGAACCGCCATCTTGAATTTTCCAATTTTGACAGAATAATCATAATCTCAGACCACAAAAACCCTCGGATACCAATTTTGAAGCGAATCAGACCATAATCATAAAATTCGTACGCCATATTGGAGCCACCATTTTGTTTTTTCTTCACACAAAAATTTCTTAATGCATTGTCACCGGAATTATGTACACCTGCCAAATTTCAAATCATTCTTACGTCTGGAAGTGGGTCAAAATCGCGCCCAAAGGAGTCGGTTACAAACAAACAAACAAACAAACATACAAACATACAAGTGAAGCTAATATAAAGCGTGTAAAAATAAGTGTGATTAAAAATCACTATAATAGATTGCTCATGAATTTTTTCTAATTCCTTTCCAATGAAAAATGTTTTTTTAAGTATTTCACATTGAAAAAGTGACCCTACACTTTTCGGTGAATTCAGATTTTTTGTGATGCAACTTTGGTGCGCTCTATTATTCAAACAAATGGATGGATGAAACATTGTTGTATGTTATCTGTTGGAAATGAATACTCTTCAATTCTTGATCAGTACACATTTTTTGGATATCAATATGTTTTGAGTTTTTTATCACAAATTGAGGAAACTTCAGAATTCACAGCAGAAAGTAGGCATAACTTATGTTAAAGGATTATAATACCTATCGAAATTGAAATTTAGAGTCATTTCATCGTTGATGACAATAAAAATCGTCGTCGAGTGAATCTTCGGGGGTGTAAAGAACGTCATTTCACCTGTCAAAGTGGCTTTACAATGCTCAGGTACGCTGGGCGCCCAGCTTGTTCAAGCCGCTGACTGACAGTCTTGGTACCGCAATATATGCAGCTTATTATTTTTATACGGTATGAAATAATTTGATACTCCAGCTCTTTTAACATAGTGGAGACCCATGACTGACGTTGAACACACTCTCTTCAAAACAAAATTTTGGCTTGGTAAGAAATTACTTGTTGTACGATTTTTGTTTGCTGTCACCTTTAGCTCCACCACTACTAGATAGTGGAAAACTATCATCCTTATAATTTTCAGCCCGTATAAAATGACGGACACAACATTGAACTGGTATTACATTCCAAATATCTGAGTAGCTGGCTGAACACTGACATAACGTTCGACGAAGAGTTAAGAGCAAGGATTGAAATGGCACGTAGGGCATTCAGCAATTGGAAACCAACTCTCACTGATAGAAACCTCACAGTTCAGACACGATTGAGAACACTCCGCTGTTACGTATGGAGCATTCCATTTCACGGATGTGAGACATGGACGCCTAAAGCTGACATCATGAATAAAATAGAAGCGTTTGAGATGTGGTGCTATCGGAGAATCCTCAAGATTCCTTGGACTGCACATACCAGTAATGAAGAGGTACTCAGACAGCTGAATGAGGATCGAAAACTCCTGAACACCATGAAAACAAGAAAGATTAGTTATTTCGGACATATAATGCGAGGTACCAAATATCACATCCCTCGCCTGATTATTCAAGGAAAGGTTGAGGGCAAAAGATGGATAGGTCGCAAAAAGCTATCGTGGCTACGAAATATTAGAAACTGGACCGGACTGGAAGTGGAACAACAATTCCGAGTAGCGACAGATAGAGACCAATTCAACCAAATTGTCATGGATATGGCCCACGCTTGAAGACAGGCACGGCACCGAAAGAAAAAGAATAAAATGACTTATTCGAATTCAACGCTACCTCCCGTACTATTAGGTTTTATCAGTTGTAATATCGCAAGAGAGTGAGAATAAAGTGGAAATAATTCGACAGATTTTTGTACACTTGTTGCCAGGCAATAGACACGAGAACCCAACGGGCTCGAGTGGCTATTGCCAAATGGCAACAAGTTTGAGAATGAAATTCGGAGAATTATTTTCTACTTTATCGAACTCTCATGTGGTAATCTATAGATAATTTTTTGATGTTACGATCATAAACATATTTCTTCGCACAATGATACAATGTACTAAACCGGTTTTTATTCATCTCTCACTTTCGATGCGAATTGGTGACAGACGTCAAATTAGAAATATACGTTGTCAGACAATAAGAACAAAATAATATATAATATATATATATAATAAATTATTCCCTGCGGTAATGTTCTAGGTGGAATATTCCCACTATTTTAATGTTTTGATTGACCAAAACGTATGAATGATTTAAATTGAAAGTTTTCATTGGTTTCTAGAAATGCAAGGAATATTCCCTACAAACTATCATGTTAATGCTACCATAGTCACCCTCTATTTGACATCCCTATATGGATTCACTACGCAACTAGGATCTATTATAAAACAACATCACCTGGTACAACAACACGGATATATAACAATTCAACTTCCAAACTTTATGATTGCGGATGGCCAAAGTTAGTCCCATTCAATATTCCGGAAAGGTTTTTTATGTAATAACATTTGTTTCCACGAGTGTGAGCTGTAATATCCAAAATTACGTAATATTTCTCGTGGCCATTGTCGATTTATCAGTAGTCCTGAAAGTTATGGAAGCCAATTACTTTAACTTTTGGCAGATTTATGCCTATATATTTCGTTGTAACAGATAATACTCTTCTGACGCATTGCTGGTCATACACGGCTTATGTTCTTTTTTTCAGGGGGAACAGAAAAAATATTTCGGAAATTTCTTGAATATATCATCATATTCTCTTGGGAAATTTTTATTTTATCGCACAAGTTGTTTGTTTTAATCCTCCATGTCCGTGTCATATTCCATTTATTCATTCATGTGTGGAAGATGCGACCCTTAGCACTAAAGCATAACAAAGGATCAGAACTTTGAACAAGACATACATATTTAATGCCCACATACATATACCTAGGAGGGAGGAACTTTGTTAGCAACTTGTAATTAAACCAGTCAATGATATTGTTCAATTCTGATTAGATTTTAAATTCTAGGTTCTCCCAGGTATTTGAGTATACAATATAGAGGTATCATCCACAAAGCTTATTATGTGTCCAGATGTTCTAATGCTAATTATAGTATATATATATATATATATATATATATATATATATATGTATATAAATATATATATATATATATACTGTTATTTTATGATAAATTGTAAAAACAATAGTTGTAGTGAATTTAGCTTTTTGTTATGAAATATTGATAGATAATTATTTTCGCTCTGTATGATATACTGTGATGTAATAATAATTGCCAGCTAACGTCACAGTTCCCTCGTCACGTTGCTGCCAATTGTTATCACTTTTCTTACCACGACTAAACTCAGTTGGTACGCCTCTTGTCTCAGATAGCCGGTTCAGGCGATTGAGCCACTTCTTCTTTCAAGTCTCAATCTATTCAATGTTTATAAATACGATTGCTGATAATTGTGGAAAACAAAACGACAAAGTATCAAAAAGCAATTATTTCCTTTATTCAGGAAAACTTGAATTGACCTGGCCTAAGATAGATAACTTATTCTATGGTCATTCTACAAATTTTCATGGACAATCATGAGAAACGGTCAGGGATAAATATACACAACCTCACTTTTACCTTGAAGGTTGAAAATTTCTTCAATAGTTCAGAATCAAATGAAATGAATTTCTTCTGATGTGATATGAGTTATAAGTGAGATTATTCAGTTCGTGATGTGCACTAGGAAAGTTTATACCTGATGCTGGAACTGTCGCTGTTTCAATACACACCAAGAATTTTGATCCCCCTTCAATCCACTGCTCTCAGGAACTCCAATACCAAAAAGGAACCATACAAATCCAGAAATCAGCTTTGGAGTATTTTATGTGGAGTACATAAAAAGGTAATGTTGTTTGCTGCGTATATTGTTGAAATTATTGAATTTTTCTTTTCCTCCAAAAAAAAACGTGGCATTCTTTTTCAAATTATTTTCAATCTTCTCGTGGCTTTGTTTTTCGTCTCCTGGATACCATCTCTCCTTTTTCCCTATGATTCGAATTTTTGAATTCGCGCACATTAGTTGTCACATTTTCACTGTTTGGGGTTATTTGTCAAAACTTATAAATAAAAATATTTTTCCTTTCTTACAAACTATGTACAATATTCAGTGATAATTGTCTCTGACACTTTTCCGTTCTTATTTTCTCACAATTTCAAATCTTACATCTGACCATACTGTTTCCTGATTGGCTATTGTCATCAAGAAGTTTGTTGTTCTCCCATTGGCTATTTTTAGTAAGATACAATTTCATATACTGTATGTTTCAAGCTTATAATTTTGTTGATCCCATTTTATTCAGGATGATTTTGTAAATATAGACTTTTTTTTTTGTCTTTTGAACAATTATGGGTTATAATCATTATGACAGTGTGTGAAATTGATTGTATTATAGTATTTGGATATTTTTATCTGTTAATATTATACAGAGGCCTGATAAAAGAAATAGAATTTCAAAATTATGGAAAAACAATATCTCTTGAACTGATAGCTATTTAGTAATAACTCTTTTTATGGTTTCTTTATGAAATTGTTATTTTTTTTTCAAATATATACCTGGTTTTTCATAACATAACAATATATATATATATATATATATATATATATATATGTACATATATATATATATATATATATATATATATATATGATGAATAGAATTGGTCCGAGTACCGTCTCCTGTGGCGTGGTACTCCGCATTCAACCAGTTCAAAACTACTATAGATATCATAAATTCTGACACATTGCTTCCTATCATACATACAGGGTGATTCGAAGGTACTTTGACAAACTTCAGGAGGTGATTCCTCACAATAATCTAATATGCAATGAATATATGGCCGAAAACGCTTCATTTCCAAGATACAGGGTGTTAAAGTTTTATTTTTATTTTCGTTTTTTTCAATAACGTTCGAAATACTTACCTTAATTGAACGAAAATTGGTATTGAGAGGTTTTTTGAGGTGTCAAATTCGAACCTGATGTTATATTGCACTTACTCCTAGAGGGCGCCACCTAAACGTCTTTTTGAATATTCATTACTTTTTTGAGCGTACTTCTAGCACATTTTTCAATAAAAAAATCAATTTCTCTGTCATATCTACGTAAAATAGCTACCCCAGTTACGAGTCGCTATAAGCAACCGTTTTCTAGATATTTGGACTGGAAAATTTCAAGTCGATTATTTAATAATCGATGCATGTTGAAGTTATCATTATTTTGCATTTCCCAAAAGAATGCTCATGAAATGAATTTGACATTTTAGTAAGTAGGTTTGGTAATTCAATATTATGTGGCAGTTGAACGTTTTGTTGGTTTGTTGAAGTTTCTGTGAGTTTCAAAACACTAATTTTGAAAAAATTTATTATTTTAAGAATAATGCTCATTTAGCCGATATGCATTTCGTTTATGGCCTCGCGGATGGCAATGCGCGCAAAGTAAGACGTATTTCCTAGGAGCTATTCTCTAATCGAGTACTGCCTTCAGCTCCAACATTTACCAGTCCCCACCGTCGTTTAGCAGCTGATATTATTGGGAGACCACGAGCAGTCCGAACCCTAGAATTGGAAAAAGCTGTTTTGAACGCACTCGAGGAGAATCAAGAAACAAATACCAGAATAATAATAAAGTCCACAGTTTGGAGAATTATCCACGATCAACAATTTTTTCCATACCATATTCAAAGGGTACAAGCTCTTTTGCCACGAGTCTTCCTCCAACGCATCACTATGTGTCAGTGGTTTCTGGGAAAATTGGCTGGAAATCCCCAATTTTCAAGATATGTACTCTTCACGGACTAGGCAAACTTCTCCCGAAATGCTATCACAAACTTTCATAACAACCATGTTTGGGCTCTGGAAAATCCGCACGCAGTTAGTGAAAGACATTATCAGTATCAACTTTCTATAAATGTATGGGCAACAATAATTGATAATTACTTGATATGTCCTTTCTTTCTTCCGTTCCGACTGAATGGCGCAACTCACAGAGACTTTTTAGAAAATGAATTGCCGGGACTACTTCAGAATGTACCATTAGAATTTCGTATCCGCATGTGGTTTATGCATGATGGGGCTGCGGCCCATTTCAGCGTTGTAGCCAGGGGATTCCTTAACAGTGTCCATCCAAATCGATGGATCGGTAGGGGTGTAGAAAAACCTAACTAGGCGTGCACCAAGGCCTCCAGATCTAAACCCGCTACATTTTAATTTTTGGGGACATTTGAAGTCACTAGTTCATAAAACTCCAGTAGCGCACGAGGAAGATTTGAGAAACCGAATAGTAGACGCCTGTGAAACAATAAGAAACACACCAATAATTTCTGAGGGGGTAAGAGATTCATTGAATGCCTGTATTTTTGTTGAAGGTGGACACTTTGAACAATTTATTTGATTAAAATTCAGTTTCCTTTATTTTATTTTATTCTATATATTCAAAATTTCTTGAAATGAAATGTTGACATTTCTTGCAAATTATATTAAAACAAATACAGATTTTGCACCCTTGATACAAAAATAACTATTTCAAACGGGTAAAAATAAATAGAATAGGTGGCGTCCCCTACAGAAAACCAAAAAACCAAAACTACGTTCTTAAACGTCAAATGTATTTCCTAAGCATCCTTGTGAAAAATGCAAAATAATGGTAATAACTTCAACACGCATCGATTATCAAATAGGCGACTTGAAATTCTCGAGTCCAAATATCTAGAAAACGGTTGCTTTTTCACGTAGATATGATAGAGGAATTGATTATTTTGATGAAAAATGTGCTAGAAGTACGCTCAAAAAAGTTATAAATCTTAAAAAAATAGAAAGATGTGTAGATGGCGCCCCCTACGAGTATGAGCAATAATAACATCAGGTTGGGATTCGACACCTCAAAAAACCTCTCAATACCAAAACGAAGCGTTTCCAGGCATATATTTAGTTGAACAATTCATATTAGAATATTGTGTGGAATCACCTCCTGAAGTTTGTCGAAGTACTTTTGAACCACCCTGTATATGATCGGAATACGTCGTGTGCCTCTTCTCGTATTCCTACATCTTCCAGGGATTCCAACAACTGGTGGTGGTCGACAGTATCGAACGCTTTTGCAAGATCCAGAAATACACCAATGGTTGCCTGTTGCCGCTTTGAAATCCGAATTGATTATCAGCAATTATTTTGTGTTTTTTCAGAAATAGTTCAAGCTTCGTTTTCACGACCTTTTCAGAAATGTTAGCATAGTTAGTTACCAGATGTATAGGTCTAAATTTTGAAGGTAGCGTTTTGTCGCCTTTTTTATGTAAAGGTTTTATTACTGCGATTTTAAATTCTGTAGGGCAGATTCCATTTTATATTATATAATAAATAAAATAACAGGAATGTTGCTATTTCCTTCCATATTGCTCTCAACCTTTCGGCTATTATATCGTCTATACCTGGCGTCTCATCATTTTTTAAGGATATGATAAATTCACTTATTTTTTTATCATCCAAAGGTTTGAAAAAAAAAAGTTCAGGGATTTATCACCATGGGAGGTGGTGGTACTGGAGACTTTTCCATGTTGTGTGCTAGTTCTTGTCCTACGTTGGACAAGAAAACATTGACGGTATTGGCGATTTCTTCGTTGGAGTCTACGTACTGGCCATTTTTTATTTCAATTGTTCTATTACTGCAGGTAATATTTTGTATTATTTTTCAGGGCTGTTGTGCATTATTTTTATTTTGTTCAATTAGATTCTTGTGATGGTTGAGTTCTGTAACATCGATGAGTTTATTCAAATGGTTTCTGTAATAAATATAGTTCTCTTTTAGTCCTATATTCTCTTCATATTTTTGCCATTCCTCATGTAGTTTGTCGCGTTTTTTTATAACCGATATGATTATCTCAGGTGGGATAATCAAATTTTGAAGCCATAGGAGTTCGAATCATTCAAGATTTTGGCTCTATATTTATACCCGGCTGACTGTTGCATTATGATATAAATTATTTCTAACCAGGAAGCAACAATGTAGCACAAAGTTATTGATTATCAATGATACATTTGTCAAATACTTGAAATACTAGTGTTTATTCTCCTTCAAATGAGTATTCCGCCAGAATATCACTACAAATAATCAATTGTCTCTCCTGAAACGTTTCCAGAAGATGAATTATAAGTTTTCTGAATAACCAAATTTCAGTCCGTTGAAGTTTTGCCATGGCGACTCCAAGTGACATTTTGCGGACTCTTCTCAGAATCCAAAGTAGGCATTTTGTGGGGCATGTAAAAAAAAAATTGCACCTAACGTGCGTATCATTATACGCATTGAGATGTCTAGAAACCCTGGTGTATGCACTCATATCTGAAAATGTGTGGGATCAAACGTGCGACAATATGGCCTGCTTGATTTCTTAGATGGCGACCTGATTCGGATGATTGCTGAGTAGATGTCAACACCAAAGAGCAACTCCCCTAAGAAATTTATTCGGAGAATGTTCAGTCCGCTCCGAAATCGTCAAAGATGTGGAAGAAGTAGATTCGGCAATTCGTATCTCCTGAAGTAATTGGGAGCAGAAAGTTTGTGCTCAGTAAGAGATTGTGCAAGTAGGTAACCCAAAATTATGAAAATCGTTGGAGACTATAAATTTACCCAAAAATCAAACTATATATATATATCACAACCAAAACTTTTAGGACCAGGCTTCGATTTGAACTCCAGAACAGTACTTCGAAAATGGAATATATTATGCGTCAACACATTCTAAGCTCTGTCGTTAATTCATTTGAAGTGCAAACAAAATCCTTAGAATTAGTTATGGAAAATTATTGGAGAAAAAGTCCCACTTATTGATTGCATAAACTTTTAAAATGTGTTATATTAGCAATTTCACTCACCTGCATTGGTTCGGCAAAAAATCGACAGCCTGTGACTGACCACACAACATACAAACACGATTCATTTCCATGAATACAAAACATTGGTAATTATAACTGAGTTTTGCAGAAATAACAATTCATAAATCATAACCTCAATCGGATTGGAAAATATTCAAATTTTCCAATTGGTTGGAAGTTTCATAAGTGACATGTCCGTATTCCGCAGGTTGCCTAAGGTTGGCGAATGCATTTTGTAATGGCCAAACAGACCCAATTCGTTGAACTATGGCAATTTGTCACCATCTATTGTAGAAAAATTTAAGTAGGACGCAAAAATCTCTACTCAAAAGTCTAAACAAAATCGAATCAGTGCATACACCAGGGTTTCTAGGCATCTTAATACGCATATAACTCACCTACATATAAGAATATAACTGTTAATAACATCGATATCTCTCTGAAAAACGAAATAAAATATCTGGGGATAAAACTAGATTCTCACCTGAGATGGACTGCTTACTTGTCAGACATTGCTGAGACCTTGAGGTTTTTAATATATGAATTTGAACAACTGAGAAAAATTGATAAAACATATGTTAATACGTTATACTAAATTGTGAAAAAGTGCAAGACTGTTGTGTACAGATGGTTGAATAAACCAGAAGAATCCATGTACGAAAATAATGGATCAAAGTGCATTTGAAGAAGAAATAAGTAAATCAACCTTGAACCGCATGTGAGTAAAGTCCATTATTCTTTAAATCGGAGTGAGAGAGAGGCGTTTTGGAATTCCGAACACCTGATTTTGCTACCACCGATGTAAAAAACCGATATAAACAAACGAACTAAAGCGCGTCCTATACTTGTAGTAAAGCTGAAAATGTCGATAACTGGAGAAATGATACTAGAAGAAATCAGAATGAGTAAACAGGAATTGAAGTCACTCATAGAAGAAAATAAAAAAAATTAAATATTTTGAATAAGATTGAAAACATAGAGAGAAAAACGAAAGAAAATAATATAGTGATTTTTGGACTTGACAACAAACCCGAGGAAATAACGCCTGAATACATCTGTCACGAATTAGGAAGACTAGTAAATGTCACAATAAATGAGTGTGACCTCAATAACACTTACTCTTTGGGTAAGAAAGAAGGATCCCCAATCAAAGTGGAATTTGTTTCATATTTGAAAAAGTAAGCAGTACTCAAAAACGCAAAAAGGCTCAAAGGTACGCACATAAGCATAGCTCATGACCTAACACACATCCAGCGAGAGGAAAACAAGATATTAAGAAAACATCTGAGTCTAGCAAAAGCTAATAACCATATGAACTGCTACATAAAAAGAAATAAACTATTTGTAGATGGAAAAGTATATTCACCACAAGACTTGGAAGGAGCAGAAAGTACTGAAATCAACACAACTAAATCAAATAGCGAACCTGCTACACCTACCCCAAAAAAAGCACTTCCCAAAAACATACCAACCGTAGCATCCGTTCCAGTTTCACATAATTCAGAAAAAAAAGTGGAATCAATTGCAAAAGATAAAATAAAAACTAGAGCCCGCGCAGGTTCTACTCAAAGCATCAAATAATTCATGTATTATATTTTATGCAGAAAAACAAGCAATTATGATATAAATATAGTTTGTATGATTGTACAATTTGTATGGTTTTTATGATTATATAATTTGTATTATCTGTATCTATTATTGTATAATCTGTGAAACCATAAAATTATTAAGGTTAAATGATTAGTTTCACACATGGATGAATATATAAGAGACTTTGTAGTAGAAAAAATAACAACATACCCCTTAAGAAATTCAAACGAAGCAAAAGAAATTTTATCAGTGAACAACAAATGGAATAATTTCAAGATTCTCAATACTAATATTTGTAGTGTTTCAAAAAATATAGATGAATTTAAAATCTATCTTGAGGAACTTGGGAAATGCTTCGATTGCATAGTTTTAACGGAAACGTGGCAGATTCCTGATACCTCCTTCCTTAATATGGCCGATTACATAACTCTTTATAATGAAGGAAGCTATAATCAAAATGATGGTGTTATTGTCTTTCTTAAAACAAACTCATACCATTCCCATGAACTAATTGAGATAAATGGAAGTATATTACTAAAAATAAAAATGATTGTAGATAAGCTAACTTTTTGCATCTATGCATCTATAGATCTCCAGCAAGTCGAATCGACGATTTTCTTGACCAGCTCAATCATTTACTAGATGTAGATAAAGATAAACATAATTACAGTCTATTTGTGGGTGACATAAACATCGACTTACTGAGAGAAACTGAAGACTCAAGAAATTATCTCGACATCATGAGCGAGTACGGCTTCCACTCAACAATTAATACTACAACAAGAGCGAGAAATGGATCTGAATCTTGTCTCGATCATATATTTATTAAAACAAAACAACAAAACTTCAATAACATTTTACCACTCACTATATCATCAACAATTACAGATCACTACATAACTCTATTACAAGTTGTACTGAACAAAACAAAAAACAATCAAATAAATAATAATAAAAAGTATTTTCAAAAAATAGACGAACAATTATTACAAAAAGCAGTTGGTACCATAAATTGGGAAAATGAATTATACCCAATGCATGATATCGAATCAACAACAGAAAAATTTGTAAACACCATAAACACATGTGTTCAAAAAGCAACTAAATACTTCAGAATAAAAAATAGTGAACGAAAAAGGAGAAATTGGATAACAAAGTCATTGATAAAGCACATCAACCAAAAAAATCACTCCTATCTCCAAACAAAAAACTAAATAATAAAAAAGAGAAAAAGAAAGATAAATATAAAAAATTAATGGAAAAAGAACAAAATGTAAGTAAAAAACTCTGGGAAACCGTGAATGAAATCCTGAATATCAAAACGGGAAGAATAATTAATAATATAAAAAATGAAAAAAATTGAAAACGTCACCGATCCAAAAGATGCTGCCGATATATTCAATAACTTCTTCGCGAATGTGGGAGAAAATTTGGCAAAGAACATAACACCAAATCCCAATTACAAAAGTAAAAAAATTATCAATAAAAATTCTCTTTTTCTTACACCAACGAATACTGCTGAGGTTGAAAATACAATAAATAATTTGAAAAATAAAAAGACCCCCGGGCTTGATGGAATTAAAGCTGAAACCCTGAAGATTATGTCAAAATTAATATGCAAACCCTTGACGGACATTATAAATAATATTTCCTTCCACTCTGAAAAAATCACTCATAACTCCAATTTTCAAAAATGGCGATACTGACAATGTTTCAAATTATAGGCCTATTTCTCTCCTATCATCAATTAGCAAAGTTTTTGAAAATTTTTTAAAAACAAGACTTACCGCCTTTCTATCAAAGTATAACCTGCTGTCGACATCCCAATATGGCTTCAGAGAAAAAAAATCTACCAACGATGCAATCCATTCCTTGACAAAAGCTATATATGAATCCTTAGATTCAAGTACTCCTTCTATTGGAGTTTTTATAGATCTGAAAAAGGCCTTCGATACTGTCGATCACTCCATACTTTTAAATACTCTGGAAGATATGGGTGTAAGGGGTCTAGCACACAATCTTTTCGGAAGTTATTTGACAAATAGAACACAAAAAGTTAAATTCAAAAATCATGTGAGTGAAGAAATAAACATTGAATGTGGTGTACCTCGAGGAACCGTATTGGGTCCGGTATTATTCGTAATTTATTTGAACAATCTATTTCAACAAGAAACAATTGGTAAAATAATCAGCTTTGCGGACGACACTGTGATTTATTACAAAAATGACGACTGGTACAATCTCAAACTAAACATAGAAAATGATCTTGCAAAACTCAAAGACTGGTTTGACAGCAGATTACTCTCAATAAATTTCGATAAAACCGTATACCTACCCTTCAGTAGCCATGAAGCATCGTTGCCAGAATATAGTCTGAATATTCAACGAGAATTTCTAATTACACCTGTAAAAAAAAAAATACTTGGGCATCTACATCGACAATCACTTACGATGGAACCATCATATGGAATATTTAACAAAAAAACTTCGTAGTATTCTATTTCGATTCAAACAAGTTGGACCATTTTTGAGTTTCAAATATAAAAAAATACTGTACCACAGTTTGGTTGAGTCACACCTAAAATATGGTATTATTGGTTGGGGAGGAGTATCAGGAAATTGCCTACATGCCCCCGAAATCTCGCAGAAACGATTCCTCCGAATGATGCTCAACAAACCTGCAAGATATGCAAGTTCTCTACTCTATACTGAAACACAAATATTAGATATCAGACAATTGTATTTCATTCAGATAGGATGCCAGCAATATAAAAATAAAAGCGAACTTACCACTCAGAACCACAGATACGCAACCAGATCAAAAAATCAATATTGCATACCGACAGTTTCTAAAGCAGTAGGCCAAAAAAGTTACAACTATTTGGCACCTAAAATGTTCAGTCAATTACCACAAAAAATCATCAATGAAACTTCTTTAAAACGCTTTAAAACACAACTTTTATTATTTGTTAATGGGACAGACAGAATAAAAATACACAAAATGATAGAGAGCTGATTGGGTGATATGAAGAAAATTATTAGAAAAATTAAAACTTAGACAGTAACTGTACATATTTGTATTATAAATAACATTGTAATATTTCTATTTATAGTCCTTCCGTTATTATTATTATTATACTCGTATGTTATATTTTAAAGTGTCGTGCATTGTATCTTAAAATATCGTGTTGTTCAAATCTTCAAATTTTATACTTGATATTTTACAATCAACGTCTCCATATTAAATTTTATTCTCATATGATTATTTTAAGATGTAGTGTGTTTTCGAATATATTTTATTTTTATATTATTGACCTGTATGTTTTGTATCACACACAAGCTACTACAGCTTCAGTGATTATTTTTGTTTATTCATACTATATATTGTCCTTTTTATGCAAGTTCTATTTTTGGTGAATAAACATATTATTATTATTATATCATTATAGTATACTACGCACTTGTTGAATCTCGTCTAAGATACGGTATTGTCAGCTGGGGAGCAACCATGCCTAGTCATTTGAAACAGGTTGAAATACTTCAAAAAAAAATCTTAAAAGCTATTCATTTCAAAGATATGAAATACAGCACAGAGCTACTGTTTAAAGAAGCAAATGTTATTAATTTGAGGCACCTATATATCTTCAGTTTGGTAATTTACCTATTTGAAAATCGTTCTAACTTGCAAACACTTGATCATCATTACCCAACCAGAAATAAGTCGAAAGATTTTGTACAAACAAACCCAGCTAAAAAGTCTATAGGAACTAGACATTTTCAATTTATAGCACCTCATTTTATTCAATTTTCTTCCAGAAATGTATAAAACCTATATAAGAAAAATAAACTCACCATCATTCTTAAAAACCGTCTTTAAAGGATATATAAAAACTCTTGATGCTGAAGACATAAAAAAAAAATTCGAATTCTAAAAATAAAAAAATAAAAACATTAACAAAAATTTTAAAATTTAGGAAAAAAACAATTATATATATATATGACACACGATGAATAAAAGATGTACAGCATAAACATATATTTATATAAAATCTCAATACTGGTCAGTGTACCCCATGCTCAACCTTGACGGTCTTAATGGGTGCACTGATCAAATTATATGTACCTATATATACTTAGCTATAAGTTTAATGTATTCTTACCCATCGTTTTGTTCAGTTAAGTTTACTCTTTTATCTATATTGCCTTATATAATTATTGTATTGCTCAAACTAAATAAAACACATTATTATTATTATATTATTATTATTATTATATTTGACCACCCGTTGATCATTTCGTGATCTCTACCGATATGTTGTAGTGAAATGAGTTCTAAAAACTGGAAGTCATCTCGAAATTTTCCAACTCCTCTCTGTGAATTCGATACTGTCATCCCCAATTGGAACACGCCCACAATCTGATGGTTTACCGATGAAGTTTGGAAGAAAGGTTCATCCGCCACATCTCGATACTTCGCAACTTTCCAACTTTTCGAACATCGGAAGTGTGGTAACTCGTTGGGGATATACCAAAAGAGTCAATTAAAAAGCACTCACTTGACAAGGAATGTGAAAATCCGATGTGTAATCTGGGTATTAAACGATGCGGTTACTTGCCTTAGGAGAGTTAATTATGAATCAACCAAGATTAGTGAAATTCTTGAGGGATGAAGTTTAGTGAAATGGATAAAAAAACCATTTGAATATGTCTAGTGATATAACCGTGATTTCAACTGAGATGAAAATGATTCGATTATCACGCCTACTATAGGTAGTCGAAGTAACTCGACCGGGAAACACACATCGCTCCTAGCGGTTTTTTAAACGTTGAGGTAGCCTATCCTATATGATGTGAATCTCTATTGTTATTTACATCATTCAAAAAAGCAATTATAAACCGCAACAGATTCCAGGAAGTGATAACGGATGCTTTTCGAAAAGAAAGCCTTGCAAAAGGGGCAGGTTTATTGAAAAGTTGCCACATAGGCAACGTCTACGAACGAGCTGATGGCAATTTTGTGATAATATGTGGAAGAGTTTTGCGGGAAACTCCCGGATATCAAAGTTCTAAAACTAATACAAATTTTTAGGAAGTCACAGTTGAGGTAAGTTCAAATAAGTACTGAATATATTGAATGAAAATAATCTTAGGTTATGATCGTATATCCATAAAAAAATTGTCAGTGCGTTTTATTTCATTTCTAATTATACCAGAATGAAAAACACGGTAATTGATTGATGAATAGACATAGATATTATGCATGAGATGATTCGGATACGCCTTCCACTATGATATGATCGATAAATCAATAATTGACTATTGCAGAATTTCATTTAGTTTTGTATAACGGGACTGATCTATTGAATTGCACTGCATTACGACTCAAGAATTTAATTATAAAGATTCCGAAAAATGTATCTTATTTCATTTTCACTTATAATACCACTAGAGCTTCAATTATTGCTGGACATTTTTTCGAGAATACGTATTTTTTGAAAATTATTTGTGTTCGAGAAAAAAAATTCTGTTTTTAATTGAAGCTAGAGTGGTATTCTGTTAGATATTAGGCTTTGTATGGCAACGCTGTATGGGAAGTTGATGTTTTTATTAATTTACCAGCACCTCCAGGTGGACAGTATGTATTTGAACTCGGAATAAAGAACAATCAATTAACGTGGTACGCTAGAGTTTTATTTATCTATTCATATTAATAGTACATAAACAATTGTTCGAGTAGTAAATACATAACAGTGGCGACGAGCTTTTTTTTTGGAACCTACGAGCAAGTGGAACTACCTAGTTGTTAATAAAAAGTGTAATTATCTTTTTTTTGGACATAAAAAGTTAAAAAAAAAAAAAAAAAAAGTCGGAATTAGTTGGACTCTTGGGAACCTTGAACGTGTTCGACCCGAAAATTTCCGATTTTACGGTTTTTAAGGAGAGACTGAAGCAGTTTTTTATTGCCAACAAGATATCCGACGAGGAACGAAAAAAAGCAATTCTTCTGAACACATTATCGGAAAATTGTTATGTTCTAGTGCGAAATTTATGCGTACCTGTATTGCCGGAAAATAAAAAGTTTGATGAGTTAATCAAATTGTTAACTGAACATTTTTCACCAGTGAAATCACACTTTGCAGAACATTTGAAATTTTATACGGCGAAGCGTGAATTGAATGAAAGCGTGTCCGAGTGGGAGGCTAGAGTAAAATGTCTTGCCTCAAATTGCAAGTTCAGTGATGAACTAAGTGTGTTGATGAGAGACATATTTGTTATTGGAATCAACGATGAGAGGCTGATGGATAAATTATTTGAAGAAGATGCTTCGAAGGCTACGGTTACTCTCCAAACGGTGGTAAAAGCGGCCCTAACAAAAGAATCAGCTTTGAAGGAACACGGCGCAAGAGGTAGTCTTGGTATTAGGAGTTTGAATATAAAGACAGAGTCAGATATAAATTTTCACCGCCATAGCCCAAATTCCTCGAAATTACGGAGTAAAGCTGTCAACTCGGTGAAGTCAACATACAGTTATGGAGGTGGTAGCAGCACCGGCACCGGTAAGGTTCTTGGCAAGAATAAAGGGGTAAGCTACAGAAACCGTCCGCAAGCACCATCACGTTCAAGTAAGTGTTTTGTATGTGGACGTAACAATCACTCAGCGACCGAGTGTGCATTCAAAAACTGCATTTGTCATAGATGTGGAGGAAAGGTCACTTAGCCCCAGTGTAAAATGTTTCGCAACATTTTTTTGAGCGCTGATTCTGAATCAAATAATGACATTTCTGATTATTCGATATTTTGCCTACACGATTCAAATGATAATAGTAATTTGATTTCAAATGATTTAGGTGATATTTTTTTTGTAAATCCAGATTTCACTGATGAAAGTGGTAATGTTAAGCCCACTTTCATAAATATTTCAGTTGAAAATATACCCATTGAGGCTGATTCCGGATTTGCACAATCAGCAATTTCTGAGAAACTTTATATTAAACATTTTCAAAATAAAATATTATATGTTAACGATTTAACCCTGAAAGATTATGTGGGTATAACATGTCAACCAATAGGATTTTTAAATTTAAATATTATGTATGAATATAAGAAGTATATTTTGAAAACTTATGTCATAAAAAATGGTGGACCACCACTGATTGGTAGAAATGGTTTGAAAATGCTAAATTTTGGTATATGTAAAATTAATTCTAATTCAATTAATACATCATCAAATCAAATAGGTTCTTCTGACATTTCACACCTGACAAATAAGTATAGAGATATTTTTGATGAGAAATTGGGTACTTTTAACAAATTTAAAGTTTCGTTAAAGTTGAAAAGTGATGCCATTCCAAAGTTTTTCAAGCCTAGACCCGTTCCTTTTGCATTGAAACCAAAAATTGAATCGGAATTATATCGATTATTGAACAATGGAGTTTTAGTGCCTGTTGATTTTTCTGAGTGGGCGACTCCAATAGTTCCGATTTTAAAACCGAACGGTAGTTTGAGAATATGTGGTGATTTTAAGGTTACCCTTAACCCACAGTTACAAGCGCAGCACTTTCCGTTACCTAGAATTGAATATTTGTTCACAAAGTTACAGGGTGGTCAGAAATTTTCCAAAATAGATTTGTCTGACGCCTATCAACAGGTGGTATTGTCAAAAGAATCACAAAAATTAGTTACTATTACTACCCACAAAGGGCTGTTTTCGTACACACGGTTACCCTACGGAATCACAAGCGCACCTAGTATTTTTCAAAATATCATGGAACAAATGTTCATGATGCCTGGCGTTGTCTGTTTTTTAGACGACATTTTGGTAACAGGTCGAAACGATCAGGAACATATGGTGCGCCTGGAAAAAGTTTTCCATAGATTGAAGGAATGTGGGTTAAAAGTAAAAACACAAAAATGTTCATTTTTTCAAAAAGCAGTTCAATACCTAGGACACGTCATCGACAAACAGGGTATTCATACTTTGGAGAGAGAGTGGAGGCAATTATAAATGTTCAAACCCCAAAGTCGATAACCGAGTTGAAATCATTTCTCGGTATGATAAACTTTATTGTAAATTTTGCCAAATTGTTCGGAAGTTTTGCAGCCTTTGTACAGCTTACTAAAAAAGGACTGTGAATGGATTTGGTCGCCAGACTGTGTAAAAAGTTTTGAAAAGGCAAAACAATTGTTACTATCCACCGAAGTTCTGTCTCATTTTGATCCGAAACAGAAAATAAAATTAACCGTTGATGCATCTCAATTTGCATTAGGTGTTTCATTGAGCCATATTTTTGTAAATAATGTGGAAAAACCGATAGCATTTGCTTCAAGACTTCTAAATTCGGCTGAGATTAAGTACTCACAAATTGAAAAAGAAGCTCTCGCGATCATTTTTGGAGAGAAAAAGTTTTTCCAATATTTATATGGACAAAAGTTTCTTTTGTATACAGATCATAAACCTTTATTGACCATTTTTGGGGATAAAAAAGGGTTACCTGTATTTGCAGCAAATCGACTACAACGCTGGGCTCATATATTATCAGCGTTCGATTACGAAATTCATTACGTTAAATCAAGTACGAATACTGCGGATTTTTTAACGAGGTTACCTCCGAAAGTTGCAGAGTCATCATTAGATTTTCAGAATGAAATGTCTTATTTATATTATGTGGAAGAATCCACCTTACCGATAGATTTCAAGCAAATAAAAAAGGAATCATCCATTGATCCCCTTTTGAGTAAAATAATTTTTTATGTAAGGCATGGTTGGCCCATAAAATGTCCCTCTGATGAATTAAAACCGTTTTTTATGCGGAAAAGTGAAATTACGACCGAACAAGATTGCCTCATGTGGGGTTACCGATTGATTGTCCCAAAAAAATTTCATAATTTAATTTTGAATGAATTGCATAGCGCCCATATGGGAATTGTAAAAATGAAATTGTTGGCACGTTCCTATGTGTGGTGGCCATCTATAAATAGCCAAATTGAACAAATTGCATTAGGATGTAAAATTTGTAGTGTTCATTCGGGACACCCTGCTCGGGTAAGAAAATTTCACACCAAAATATTATTAAAAAAATACTAGGGTACTGACGGTTTTTGATGGTTTTGAAATTTCAATGATAGGCTTTGTATCTTAATTCAAATTTTTTTTTTTTATATATGTCATTATTCATGTGCATGGTGTCAAAAGTGAAAAGTATGTTATAGTGTTTTTATGAAAATGTCTCGTTTTGGGAGAGAAAACCAGGACGTAATTAGAAAAGAAGTTCAATTTCTGATCCCAGATGATACCAAAAAATCAAAAACAAGCATTTGGAAGCAGTTTCTAGAATTTTACGATAAGAAGTCTTATAATATACACGAAAAGTTACCTGTTGAACAACTGGTTAGTAAACTAGAAGATTATTCATTTAATATGAGTACAAAGAAAGTGTTGTGAAAGTAATGTGGAATTCAACTGCAAAACAACTACAGGAAATGTATTATGAAAAATATAAAGTTAAATTTGATCCGTTTTCTGACATAACGTTTAAAAACGCAAGAGCAGCACGTGATGCCAAACGTAGGTAACTACAAAAAGATTCAACAAAACGGAAACTTAGTGCTCCGGCGTTGAGTGACGCAGAATACATGAGGATTGTAGAACTGTGGAATGAAGATTGTCCAGAAGGTCTTCAACGTGAGTTTTTTCACATTGTTTCCCACGAATTAGCTTGGAGGGGTGGAGAGTGTGCAGCAGCAAGTATTGAATATTTTGTGGAAAAGACCGTTAACTTGGGCAACTCTACTGGTTGCATAGAGTATAATCCCATTTTTTCGAAAACAACACGAGGCGGCTAAAAAAAATTAGCTGATAACAAGTGGCTAATAAAAAATATTAATAATTCAAGCATATGTCCTGTTCGTCTTTTCAGGAAGATGATGGAAAAAAGAGGTGATTCTATAGAGACCAATCGTTTGTTTGTAACTCCTTATCCATTTTGGGTTCGAAGAAATTCAAAGGGGTGGTATGAGAATTGTCCATTGGGGAAGAACACGATTTCAACATGGTTCAAATCGGCTGCACAGAAGATTGATGTTGACACAAAAAAAGTGAAAATCACGAATTATTCGACGAGAGCAACTGCAGTGTTCAATTTGGCAAAAAAGGGAATTGGAGAGCAGCAATTGATTAAAATTACAGGCCATAGTAGCAGTCAATCCATAAAACCCTATTTACAGATGGATATAGGATATCATAAAGGAATTGTTGAAGCAACATTTAATGTTACAAATAATAATAATTATATCAATAGTAGTGGTCAAAATAACAGTAATAATAATTATTAATGTTCTTTGTTGCTTAATATTTCGATTTTGCTTATACAATTATTTTTCTTCAGTTGATATTTAAGCAGCTATTAGTTTAAATAATTTGTTATTCTGGACTTCAGTATTTTTTCAAAGACCTTCGATAAGGCTGATAATGAAGAAATCGGTATGTAGTTGCTCAGGCATGTGTTTTTACCTGTTTCGAAAATGGGTATCCCTTTGGACTCTTTCAATGGATCCGGAAAACATCCTTGAGCTAGGCATTGATATTTATTATATATAGTAGTTTTTTTTTTATGAAGGCGACAATTTCTTTGGGTATTTCGGCCGTTAGATTGTCAATACCTGGAGGGTTACGGTTTTTCAATTCAATGATGGTTATAGTGACTCCTTCATTTGTTGTTGCGAGTATAACAATAGAATCGGCTCTAATCTGTTGGATTCTTTGTTTTTTTTCCGCCAGGATTTTTTCGATTGTGATGAAATGCTCTGCGATCACTGTTGCAATATCTGTTGCTTCAGAGAAATTTTCGTTTTTGGTGTTTTTTATTGATGTAATGACCTGTGTGTCTTCACCTTTACCCTTTGTAGTTCGTTAATCGTGTTCCATAACTGTTTCGGATGATTTTTTATTTTTACAATTTTTTTCCTATGCTAGTCGGCTTTGACACATTCTATCAAAATGGAACATTGAATCAACCTTGGATTCAACCAACTTTTCCCCAAAAAAATATTCAGCCATGCACGAAGAACGAAAAATGTATTCTGATACAGCTGAAGGGAGCGCAATTTCCGCATCATCAAATTCCTGTTCCAGCTGGTAAACAACCGACCAATACTTCTTCGTTTAGGAGGATCAGATAAAGAATCTGCCTCTGAGAAAGCATCGCGTGATTCTTTTAAAGAATTAATTATATTAATTAAAGTTACTTTTTAATTTTATGCCACCTTCCGGATACTGAAAAACATTTTTCAGATTCATTCAATGGGTGTTCATGATGGAACTAACTGAAAAAACACAAACCAAAATGAGAGGGTATGCCGTAAGTGTCCGCAAACGTGTTAAAATCCGTCTAGACTAACTGTCCTCAAATTGTTACATTCCGATTACACTCCGCGGTGTTGTATGGATAAAGTGTACATAATTCAGAAGTGGCAAAAGAGGCAGTGATGCGTGATTTGTCAGCTCAAATTAACGAGGGCCCAATAAAGTCCCGTCGTTGTTTACGTTTGTGACATTTTCGTTAAATGGCCCATCGTTGAATTTCATTGCTATTTCTGGTTCGTGAAATGGGGATAATGAAACAACGATAATCATGATGTATTTTCCATGAGGATCCAAAAAACTCCGATGGAAGTAGTTGATGATTCTTCACTAACAATATGAAAATTGTTAAATAATTATATTTGATAAAAATCCATCGAAAAAATGATACAGGGAAACGACCCCGCACCATCCTTATGAAAAATGGCTTTCGGTTAAATTTCCTGAATTCTTGGTATGTTGTAGATTTTGACTTTTTCGGCAAAAGTGTCCACGGTCACTAAAAAATCCACCGACTACTTTTCGAGATACAGAGTGTGAAAGATGAAAAGTGAAGCTTTCTGCTCAGAATTTTTTAATTTTTTACAATTCCGATAATTGACAAAACGCCCACATATTTATTCTGGGAATACCATGCCTCAATGATGTACAATGTCACGTTGATCTCGTTCCCATTACACTTTTTCGTTTTGTGCTCTATAACAGAATGAACAAAAAAAATCCAATTCGATTAATTTTAAACCAAGTTCTCTGATGAAAATTGAAGATTTGATTTAGCCTGGATAAACTCCCTCAATCTGGATAAAAGTTAGCAGACATTATTCTTTTTTATACAGGGTGGTACGAAAATAGGGGTACGGTAACCCCTCGTTTTTTAGTTCGGATAGGGGAAACCATGTCATATATACATCCTTCAATGTTAAGAACGTCGTATAGTAATACCATGTATACAGGGTGAGTAAAAAGATACAGTCCAAGTTTCTTAGAAAAATGCGTTTTTTTTCGATGACCCTTCATTTCGAGAAAAAATCGGTTGATTCTCTTGAATTTTTGATATAATGTACGGTTTAAGGAGTCCAATATATTGTCATCAATATCTCCGGACTCGTTTGTCGGCTAAATACTTTTGTATGTTCGGATTTTATTGATACCCATACAGTGCTTTTCTTTAATGCACACCCCCTTTTATTTTTTGAAGGGGTCAACTGAAAAAATTTAAACTTGGGATAATGAAATTGATGCATGAATACTATATTTTGGAGTAAAATTGACAGATGAAACTTTCAAGATGGCGACTGGGCGCCACATGGGAAAAAAAATTGAAAGGCTTGTGACACTTCCTTTTGAAGCTCCTGACGGATACTTCACAACCCTGGAATATAAAGTAAATATTTCCACCTGCTACAAAATGGCAGAACATTTGATAATTGCCTGAATACATCGACGTTTAACTTCATAATTTGAGGAAAGGAGCTGAGTTCAGTTCAGAAGATACTCAAAATGGTTGCCTTGAACTGCTTGACATAAGAACAGCCTATTCAATATTTCACGCCGAACATTTTCGAACACAGTAACGTCGATATTTCTACAAATATTTATTATTCTCTGCCGTATATCCAATATTGAAGCTGGTTCAGTTTCGTACACCTTTTGCTTCACATAGTCTCATAAAAAAGTCTACAGGTGTCAAATCTGGCGAGCGGGCTGGCCATTCCGTAGGACCTCGACCGCCAATCCAACGACCGGGGAAAGTATTATCCAAATAGTTTCTTACTTGTCCGTAGTAATGTGGTGGTGCTCCATCTTGTTGGAATACAATATCCATATCGAGTTCATTAGGATTCGCTTCGACGATTTCGGTGATTAGAGGGTCAACAGTATTTTCCAGCAAATTCGAATACAGTTCCCCTGTTAAATTTTGTTCAATGAATAGAGGTCCTACAATATGGTTTCCCAATATTCCTGCCCAGACGGTAATTTTTCCTGGATATTGAGTATGAGTTTCCCGGAAAATTTGAGGGTTGGTGTCACTCCAATAACGGCAATTTCGTCTGTGAACCTTGCCGTTCAGATAAAAAGTAGATTCGTCATTGAAACAAATATTCTAGAGAGGTAGGTTTCCGTCATAATTTCGCAGAATTCTGTTCTTCGATCAGGGTCATCTTCAGTTAACTGGTGTTCCATTTTGATTTTGTATGGATGATACTTATTCTTCTTCAAGAGTCTCCACACAGTTGAAGGACACACCTCACAATCATTCGCGACGAAGGAAGTAGACTGTTGAGGATTTACTATCATCTCACCAATTATTTGCTGTTCTTCCGGAATGGAAGGATGACCTGGGGTTTTTTTGTTCTGTACACTACCGGTAGTTGTGAATTTGGTTTCAAGTTCCCTTAGATTTTTTCTACAGATAGGACGATTCGGGAAACGATCATTAAAAATTCTTTCGGTTTCGTGAAAGTTACCGTACATAAAAATCGCTTCGATTTTTTCTTCCAATTGACGAGAATTGACCATATTAGAGATAGTTCACGTGGTACCTATTTACTAGTAAAACCGAAAACTAAATGAGAATATTCCAACTGAACAATGATGAAAAGGGAAACATTCTCAATTGGATATTAATAAAAATATTTTTCTGTGAATTGAAAAATCCACTATAAAAAAGAAGTTATTTTTTGTGAATGTCTGAAAGAAAACATCTACTTCCCCGGCTAAAGCCACGCTGGACATTGAACTACATCTGATAGATATTCTGAAAAGACCCTAACTCAAAAGAAAAAATCTAAAATTGAAAATTTGCATTTTCATTCAGATAGTTATTTGATTTTTCATTCCAGTCTTGATTAAGAACTCATGAAGATGAATGAGGCAAGGAAGAATGTTTTACAAAAAAGAGTACTCACCAGAAATCATTCGTAACATTGACGCAAGAGAGACATCGCATTCACTAGGTCTTCAATACATTTTTGTCGACGAAACACATTTTCAAGAAGCAATCTCACTTTGCAAAGATGGAAAAAGTTAGAATCATTTCATTTGGAGAGATAGTTTGAAATTAGTGTTTTCTGACATTACATGATATGATAGATTGATTTGTTGAAAATATGAACAGGATGTTCATAGAATCAGATGTGGAATCATCTGCGACTGATAGATAAACTTTAGTCACTATCTTCCATCGTCAAGATAAGCTCTCGTGGGGTATTCATGTTGAAAAGGAAAACATTCCCAATTGGATATTGATAAAAAGATTTTTCTGTGAATTGAAAAATACACGATGAAAATGAAGTAATTTTTCGTGAATGTCTGAAAGAAAACAACTACTTCCCCGGCTAAAGCCACGCTGGACATTGATGTTCGTTGTCGTACTGACATTTCTTGTCATTTTTTGTTTAAACAAAAAATAACCTATCAAACCTTATCGGGTTGTTGGGATTGCCATATGGCAGAGATAAAAAATATTTCTAGATGTATCTATATTAAAGTGTTTGTATTCAGGTAATTATTAAATATTCCGCCATTTTGTAGTAGGTGAAGATATTGACTTTATATTCTAGGGTTGTGAAGTATTCGTCAGGAGCTTCAAAAAAATGTGTCACTGGACCTTCCTTTCAATATTATTTTTTTTCCCAGGTGGCGCCCAGTTGCCATTTAGAAAGTTTCATCTGTCACTTTTACTCCAAAATATTGTATTCATGCATCAATTTAATTATCTCAAATTTCAATATTTTAAGTTGACCTGTTCAAAAAATAAAAGGGGGGGGGGGCATTAAAGAAAAGCATTGTATATTCCATCGGAAACAGAATTATACGTAATGAAAAATGCAGTATAAAGGGAATCTCATGCAATTTTTTTGATTTTCAAAGTATACGATATGAATTAACTCGTTTTCTCCCCACCCCAGTGGTAGAGTTGCCGGTGCGTTTTTTGTGGTGACCCCTGTATGCCTTTCTACTATGTATCTAGAAAATACGTAAACAAGTTTCGCTACTATTCCAAATGTATTCTCCGATAATTAGCTGTTATTGAAAGGAAAATAACATTGATTTTCTGCTGGCCATCAACTCGGTATCCCGATAAAAAAGTAGAGTTTCGGAAGTCTGTCTCTAATTTGGTCGTGTTTCGTAAATAGTCATCTATACTGGAGAAAAAAAATCACAGAAACGGAGTGTCTATCCCTTTCAGAGGAAACTAGATGAAATGTCCTAAAAAACAATTATCATTTTTCTGAACGTTAGAAAATTGTTGATATGAAGGTTTTCATTGTTCTTCCAAAATTAATCTTTTCCGAAGTGATATATCCTCCATTCGTACAGAAGCTTTCTTTATAACTTCAATAATAATCATTATTATAAATTATCAATAAAACACGAACATTTCACACAATGTTTCATTTTCTAGACTAGTAAATGTAAAAAGTGTTTCTGTCTGTCTGTCCAATTGACTTGAATTTGGCAGGTCTTATGAAAATTGACAATGCATTATGAAAATTTCATATAAAAAACAAGATGGTGGCCAAAATGGCCGAGGAATTTATGGCGTGATTCTAATCAAAATGGATATTTGGGGTCGGATTTTAATGATTTGTCGAGTAGAGACGTATAGTAACAAGTTGAGGTGTTTTACATTAATATTTGTAGATAGGGCATTCTTAAATAACATAACTGTCAGATTTGCACCTAAGGTGAAGCTATATTTGGTCATAATTTACAAACTAAAAGAATATAAGGCGTAGTTGTTGATTCACATTTTAATCTCAATTTTCACAAAAAAATTAAGTTGAGGCGTTTTTTCTTAACACGGCAGAATTTTCACTGATAATACCACTAGAGCCTCAATTATTACTGGAAATTTTTTCGAGAATACGAATATTTTGAAAATTTTCTAAAAAATATGTGTTCGAGAATTTTTGTTTTGTTTTTGATTGAAGCTAGAGTGGTATTTGGTGAAAAAAATTCACACCGAAATATTATGAAAAAAATATCAGGATAATCACGGTTTTTAATGGTTTAGAAATTTGAATAGTAGGCTTTGTATATTAATTCAAAAGGATAATATTTTCTCCAGATATGTCATTTTTCATGTGCGTGGTGTCAAAAGTGAAAAGTATATTATAGTGTTTTTTTGAAAATGTCTCGTTTTGGGAGAGAAAACCAGGACGTGATTAGAAAAGGAGTTCAATATCTGATCCCAGATAATACCAAAAAATCAAAGACAAGCATTTGGAAGCAGTTTCTAGAATTTTGCGATGAGAAGTCTTATGATATACACGAAGTTACCTGTTGAACAACTGGCTTGTATTCTAGAAGATTATTCATATAATATGAGAAAAGCAAACTCGGAAGAGTACAAAGAAAGTGTTGTAGAAGTCATGAGGAATTCAACTGCAAAACAACTATAGGAAATGTGTTATGAAAAATATAAAGTTGAATTTGATCCGTTTTCTGACATAAGGTTTAAAAACGCAAGAGCAGCACGTGATGCCAAACGTAGGGAACTACAAAAAGATTCAACAAAACGAGTGCTTAGTGCTTCGGCGTTAAGTGTCGCAGAATACATGAAGATTGTAGAACTGTGGAATGAAGATTGTCCAGGAGGTCTTCAACGTAAGTTTCTCCACATCGTTTGCCACGAAATAGCTTGGAGGGGTGGAGAAGGTGCAGTAGCAAGTATTGAATACTTTGTGGAAGAGACCGATAACTTTGGCAACTTTACTGGTCGCATAGAGTATAATGCCATTTTTTCGAAGACAACACAAGACGGCTCACAAAAGTTAACCGATAGCAAGTGGCTACTCACAAATATAAATAATTCAAGCATATGTCCTGTTCGCCTCTTCAGGAAGATGATGGAAAAAAGAGATTATTCTATAGAAACCAGTCGTTTGTTTGTGACTCCTAATCCATTTTGGGATCGAAGAAATTCAAAGGTGGTATAAGAATTGTCCATTGGGTAAGAACACAAGTTCAACATGGTTCAAATCGGCTGCACAGAAGACTGTGTTGACACAAAAAAAGTGAATAACACGAATCATTCGGCGAGAGCAACTGCAGTGTCCAATTTTGCAGCAGTTGATTGAAATCACAGGCCATAGTAGCAGTCAATCCATGAAACCCTATTTACAGATGGATATAGGACATCATAAAGGAATCGTTGAAGCAATGCAGTTTGATCCGAATGGCAGCTGCGCCAATGGTTCAGTGTCAAAAATGGTGCAATCGGATGCGGAACAACCATCAGTTATAACTTAAAATTATTGTACATTTAATGTTACAAGTAATAATAATTATACTGAAAGTAGTGGTCAGAATAACAGTAATAATAATTGATAATGTTCTTTATTGCGTAATATATCGAATTTGCTTATATGGGTGATATAATTATCATTCTTTAGTTAATATTTAAGCAGCTATAGGTATTCAGATATCAATAACGGTGGTTTTATTTCCAAATCTGTTCTATATTTCTATTCTGAATATTCAAAATTCGAACTGTTTTAAATTAAAGAAATGTGGCTTGTTATCTAAGAGATAATTTTGGACCAAGACTACAGTTAACATCAAGCTAAATGAAATACAAAATACCGACTTTAGTTACACAAAATAATAATAAGGCAGCTGGTGGTAGTTCAAATCATTATTCTTGACTGATTTTATTCCACTTAAGTTGGTGGAAATATATTTTCTTACAAGGAATTCGAAGTGGTACTTAGAATCAATGAAATTTGCAGGCGTAATATTGGGTTGAATAAAATACAATTAATCTACTTTAGTTATACAAAATAACAAAAAAAAGTCAATAGTAGCACAATCTCTCAGTTTTTTACAAATTCATTTTACTAAAGTTGGTAGAAAATAATGAAATAGGTATTCAAAAATAATAATAATATAAATTGGTTAGGCAAGTTAACCAAATAATATGTAATAGAATAATAATAGTTCTCTTTTATTTTGAGGAGATATAATTTGTTGTGAGCCACTTTAGTTGAATAAAACTTTTACAGAAAAGTTAATAATGGTTTAATTTTTCTTTTTTGAATGAATCTAATCTACTATATAGTCGTCAAATTATAGGTTTCTTCCAAAACTAGCAGAGTATACAGATAATCAATTAGTTCATTGTAGTTAAAGGCCATGGAATTCATGTCAAATCTAGTAATTCTAACTTTTGACGTTACCTGAGTATGAATTATCTATATAAACTCGTTGTGTTGTAGAGTTTATAAGAATGGAGCGATTTGCGAAATACGTTTTATGCAAGTTTTGTAACGATGTTAGTGAAATTAAAATGTATTATCGGAACCTAAAATTTTTAACATATTTATTAGAAGAATGCAGGCCAGAAATTTATTCACCGAATTTGTTTGAGATTATCAAACATCATTCGTTTCTGGTGTGTAAAAAATATGGAGCTCTTCGTGGATTACAGCAAAATAAGATTGTTTCGAAGTACTACAAATATTTTATGAAACATAGACAATTTACACATTTCAGTAAATGTTCGTTTTTATATTTTCCATTGAAGAAAGAAGACGTAGCTAAGGAATTTCAACAACATTTAGATGATTCAGTTGAAAATGGTTGTTTGTGTTGAAATATAAGAACTAACGTAGTAATAACATGTGTTTTTGTGAATTTTGGATTTTCAAGTACATATTATATGGTAAAGTGTTGATACATGATTTTTATTCATTAACTTATGGAATAAATTCCACATAATCCGAAGTTAAATGTAAATGTCATTTTACCTATAAACGTCAAAAAATTTCCAGTGTAATTTCATGCTCCTTACCCCAAGGGGGAGAAAAATATCTGGAGTTTTTTCAGTTGCTATGCCAACGATACAAAATACAGGCTTTTGATTGGTCGAAAATGTTAAGTGTGGAATTTTCCTTCAGATCGAACGTCTGGTATGGCATTTTCAATGATGAATTAATTGATACATTCTTTCACCGTGACAATAGGGCTTTAGCCGGGGAAGTAGTTGTTTTCTGTTAGACACTCACAAAAAAAAAACATTTTTATCGTGAATTTTTCAATTCACAGAAAAATCTTTCTATTCAACATTCAATTGAGAATGTTTCCCTTTCCAACATGAATACCCCACAAGAGGTTATCTTGACGATGGAAGATAGTGACTAAAGTTTATCTTTCAGTCGCAGATGATTCCACATCTGATTCTATGAACATCCTGTTTATATTTTCGAAAAATCAACAGTGAAATGTTCTTACTTTTTTTTATAAAGCCAATTATCGATCAATTCTCACTGCAAGAAAAAGAACGGCTATGGTTTCAGCTTGACAGAGCATCGAAGCATAGTACGACATTGATCAAAGAATATCTCGATTACAAATTGGAGATTGAATGGATTGGTAGATACTCAATATATCCATGGCCAGTGAGGTCTCTTGATCTTCCTTCAATTCATTGGTTATCAAGTATCCCAAGTAGTATTTTTCGTGCACGGAATGTAGCGGCCACAATTCTGGAAAACTTTGAGGAGTTTGACCACAACCACGTAATATACACGGTTCTATCACGCGGCGGCTATCAAAATGGGAAACACTTTTTTGGTGATTGCTACGTTCCGATCTACGTTCCTGGATCTCAGATAGCCACATTCCAACCACGCTGTGGTCACCTGGCAGGAACGTGGATATGTAGTAGTGGACACTAGACAAGTTAAACAACTGACTGCGTTTGTGTAAATAATATGTAGCTCGATCTCTGTTCAGCAACATATTTTTATGATAAATGTTCCTCATTCTTTCATTTTGCCTGATTCATTTCTAATACTCGATCAACCATAAAAATATATAACATATAAATATACAAACGCGTAAGTAAGTATATCAAATTTGTTTACTTCTGGTCGGGATAAAACTAAAACGATCCAATGTTTTATGTGAAATATGGGTGTTGTTAGCTCGACTGTGAGCACGCGCCATCTGAATACTCTTTATTTGAGGAAAACATTATTATATTGGAAATACCTCGCCTCTGAAATTATGTACTCAATTCCCTCAAACATTGCTAAATCAATCTTGGTTGGTTGGAACAATCTTGGTTAGTTGTGATAAATTACTACGTTTGATGCAGTGCTGACGACAAATAAATCTTTATTGAATATTTCGATCATTTCTCTAATAATGGCGACCCAGCATATTTCTGTAAATATGGCGGCTTTTGGAGAATATAACATCAAAGTGTCAGAAAGTATGAATATACCACTTTGAAGTTCCTGCCACCATAAAGTGCACAGTGGAACTACATTATTAGCTTTTCCACCACTGGAAAGTGGCACCCACGTCGCATGCCCATGACTCACCACTTCAAAGTAGTAACCTTAAAATTACAAAAGGTCTCATATCCTTGAAAGGGGCGAACAAGTCGGGCTATTATAACCTGCCACTTCAAAGTTATAATAATAATAATAATTATAATTCGTTGAATCCTTCAAGATCAAATACATGATATAGGATACGACAAGAACACGAAAAGGTGGACCAATAATCATAATACCAAAATACAAAATATAAATGTCACATATACAAAGATAGAACTAACATTTTATCTCGAATTTAAAACAAATCTAATGTAAAATATAGATGTCATATATACACAGACAGAACTAACATTTTATTTCGAGTTTAAAAATCCTGAAATTCTGTAGAAATAGTTTTCTTGCAGGTATTTCTTCAATTTTGATTTGAACATATTTTTGTTTTGAATTTTTCTTAGATAAGTTGGAAGATTGTTGAAAAATGTAATTCCTGTATATGACGGACTGTTCTTGAAGAATGATGTGTTATGAGTCGGGATCCTGATGAGATCTCCGTTTCTAGTGGAATAGTTATGATGTTGGGAAACAGTGTCGTACATATGTTTCTGTTTCAGAAATAACATTATACGTTTCAAAATATATATAGGCACATGGATATGTTAAGATATTTAAACTTTTAAAATATTCTATACAGGAATCTCTAATCTTTAGATTGAAAATGAGTCTGATGACTCTTTTCCGTAGAATAAATATTCTGTTGGAGTTGCTGGAGCTGCCCCAGATGTTGATATTACAGGAGATGTGGGGGTAGATTATGGCATAAGAAATATTGATCAGTTGAGTTATATCAAAAATATTTTTCAGTTGTAGAATGACATAATAACCACTATTCAACTTTTCACAAACAGCATTTATATTTGCTTCCCATCTCATATCACTATCTACGAAAGTTCCGAGAAATTTAGTATTTTCAGAGAGATTAATTACATCATATCTGCGATAGAACTGCAAACACACCGTTCTGTCTGAGTTCCGATTAAATAATTTTTTCCACACCAGGTTGTGAATTCCTTTGACAATATATTCAATTCACCTTGGAGTTCCTCGGGACTGTCAGCATCAGCAGCCAAAGTATAATCATCAGCATAGAGAACTATACATTGTGTTCTTATATGAAGTGGTAGATGGTTTATGAATAATAAAAAAATCAGTGGACCTAAGATGGAACCCTGAGGAACTCACAGGTCCATAGAATAGAAATCAGACCTATGCTCTCCAATTTTGAAATATATTTTTCTAAGGCGCATGTATGAGACTAACCACCACCGAAAGTTACCACGAAATCCTAAAGAATAGAGTTTGCTTTCGATAATGTTTGGGTCAATGGTATCGAATGCTTTTGATAGATCAAAAAAAAGTGCACCAACATATTTTCCTTTATCTATAGAATCGTAAATATATTCAAAAAAGTATAACCTCGAAATTGCGGGTACATGTTCATTAATTGTTAAAAAAGGACATGTAGCAAGTATACTGGATTCATGCAGCTCCAATCAACAATAATCAAGTTACAACTATCAATTAACAAGTAATGAAAATGATGGCATTTAAACAAACAGAATTAACAATTAAGGTATAAATATTAAGCAGGAGCACAAGTCAGAGATCCAATCTATTTAAATTAACATTTTTATACAAAATCAAGAAAAATTGTCTATGGAAAACGCATAACTCATCTCATTTTGAATGAATATCATTCACAGATGAAACGAACTTTTTGTAAGCCACAATAAAATAATTTGAGAAAATTTAGGTTGGTTTTCGTCATCGCACGGACCAATCCACGGTCACTTCAAAATCAAGGAAAATTGTCCATTGTCATATTGAATAAGTATCATTCATGTTTCACGTAACAGGTTGAACTAACTTTTTGTAAGCCACAATAAAATAATTTGAGAAAACTTAGGTTAGCTTTCGTCATAGCGCGAAATGGGGTATTTTGAAGGTTATTGTAATTTGTAGTGACTTTCATTGAATACGTACTGTGGCTATCAATTATGGAGATAGCAAGAACGTGGCAACCATCACCACATATCACAATCAACTGCCTGCCACATTGAAGGTTTTATGGAAGTTACCAAAACGTCACCAAAACTATCATACTCTCTTGAAAGTGACTGTGACTCCTTAGTGATATTCAAGTGGTACAGGATGGTTACCGCAACAATTACTTTCCACTTTCGAATTTATGAACCTTTAAAGTGATTTGCTCAGTGGCCATAATGTTTCAGACACCTCAAATGACACTAATAAGTTATAGTACTGTAGAGTGGCTACCATAGATAAGAATTACGTGACTACGATCATACAAATATAAAAAATTGGTATTCTTACTGTATAGTGGTGATTACGTTATAACCACCGAGTCGAAGTTGCAGTATCAGTTTCCGTCACTATAATGCTGATTGGGATTATTCAAGTATTCACTTTTTTGTTGTGTACATGAATCTCCAGAGTAAAATAAGAATATTCGATATAACGAATCAGCGATGTCGAAGTTTCCTTGAAAAACCATTCTGAAGTGAACCACCGTCCTAAAGTAAACCACCAAAAATGTTATGAGAAAACACGAGACGCCAATTCTCGTATGTACTCACCAAAACTTCGTTAAAGTATTATACACTTCCTCATCCAGTTATAATCCGAAAGAGATTGGAAAACAACCCAACAAAAAACCTAATCTCATGGAGTATTTGATTTCATAAGAGGGTATGGAAAGATTGGATTGCGTTGAAAGCGTTTGCGGAGGCAAGCAGAATCCAGCTCGAAGCCAGACAGAAAAGTCTCTTTATAAAATGACTTTTTCAAGTGATAATTGAATTCGGGACTTATCAAAACGCAAATAATGTGAATGGTTCTAGTGCACCTCCTTGCAACCTATACTCAGCTCATTTAGCAGGATTGAATTGAGAGCTTCATTTTCGGATTTCAAAATTGTGTTTCACGAAAAATCCTTCTGATTTTTCTCTCAATTGTCGTTCCAGAGAATCATTCAGGTAGCATTCTCGAGTGCCTTGAATGGACTAAAAATATCCTCAACAATGGGAATAGACCAATTAATAAATATTTTCAGCACTATTGATTCTGTGACAAACATAGTTCCAGGAAACCGACTCTGCCAATATACGAAATACGGTTCGTAGTTATATCACAGAATGAAGGAGGGTTACAGAAGCGTCACAGTCCGGCGGCACCTTTGATCTTGGTGATGCTGAATTTCATGACCTTGGGTAGTTTTTTGTCAAAATAACATGGCTTTTGCTTCCTGTCAGGCATATGCAGCCAGCTTGGGCCTAGCCCCACCATGTGACTAGGCCGTCGGGAGGGGAGTATCTGCGACGATCCCAGACACCTCTGGGCAAAGTCCAGGTCCCTTTCTCGGTAACATGGTAGAGTGTTTAGTAGCTTCGGCAAACCCTCACTCGAACGGTTACTCGTCAAACGTTCACACGAGTAATATCAGGTCGAAAGTCTGATATGGCGGTGACCCATCAAACGCTGACAGGAGGAGTCTTGTTAACATGGGTACCCAGGGGGAGGAGGACAGCCCCACCGGTTTCATCGCCGGTGCCTCTCCACATAGTGTTGGACTCTGGGGGGCGTGGGTTAGATAGTGGGCCAATGGAAAACAATACCGTAATTCGGTAGAGACGGGGGAGTCTTTCACCTATGGGTTGAGGTGACTGTATTCCCTGCTGACTCGGCGGGGAGCGGCGCATTAACCCGCTCGGGTACTGACATCCCATAGCCAGTAGCTTGTTGTATCAAGCGGCCTTACCGTGGCTGAGCTATAACGGTAGCTGGGTTGACCTAGCGCGCTGATTGGGCGTATCCCAATTTCGGATTCCCCCTGTTAATTTAGTAGCACAGTTTAAACCGGAAGGTAGGTCCTGTGCTGCTGATGGGGGGAGGAAGAGCGAAGCCCAAACTGAATGCAGGAGGGTTAGCTTGCGATACTCACGTCTCTTTGAGGCAGATTTGATATGCAGCCAGCTAGCTCACTTGCGGGGGCTACAACTTTTACGTCTCGTAATAATTCGGTATTCCAAGTTGTTATTTGAAAAACAATGGTTCTTCAGAGGTTACTTTCTTAATGGGTAAGCATAAAATTTAATTTGAATGCATCATAATAATGCAATAATATTAGTTTTAATTCCTTTCAAAATTGGAACTTATAAAATCACATGAGGAATCATCTGCGAGTTGAAAGTTAAGTTTCAGCATTGTTTATCTCTTTAAACAATGGTTTCAGTCAGTATCTTCCCTCGTTCAAGGAAACCTTTTGGAACATTTCCGATTGGAAATCGTCGAAAACTAAGAAAAAATCCGGAAGTGAAAATTTGCATTTTTATTCAGATGACCGATTGTTTTTTCCTTCTGAAAACTCAGATGTGAATGTTTTTCAAACCAGAAATCACTAAAAACATGATGCAGAGACTAGTTTTATTTTGACTCTGATGTAAAAACAACAAAGTTGATGATGTAACGAACCTAGGCCGGCCCTGTTGCCTCACACGTTGCCATCGACAGCGATGAGATCATCCCCGGAGATATTCGAGAACCATCCAGTCGCTCTTCCGCGGAAAACAACGGTCAATATTGGAAACAATTGGAACATGCCGTCGCCAACCGTCCGAATTCGAAACATCGAGAATGCTGTATCGGAGATAAATAGACCGCCCTCAAGAGGGAGTACACAGTCTGAACGAGCCCATACGATCGAGCTATTCAGTAGCGTAGTAATATAAATTAAGTTGTAGATTAAGCGTTAAATAAATTAGTTAAACCAAGTTAAGTTTATTTACGTTACAATTGGTGTCGGAAGTGAGATTTTGAAAATAAACAAGTGATCGTGGAGTGGATAGTCAGAAAAATAAATTGATAGACCTTTTTGTACGCCCAAAATAGACAGTGGCCCGGTTTTCGCGAAGTGGACAATTGTGCGTGGGAATATAAACTGATACACTCTTCGCGTGAAACAGACAATAGACTGGTGGCCCGTGGAAAGAATTCGCGAAGTGAATTTTTAACAAACTGATAAATTTTTTTCGTGTGAAACAGACTGATACCTCGTCAAAGACAAAATGTGTTCAAGAAAAGGCCTTGGGACTTGAAGGTAGCGGAATGAAACAGAATTGGAGGAAAGGGGAACTGGAAACAACGGGTAAAAAAGCAAGTACTCAGGAAAGACTTGCAGAAGGACTTATACAAGAAGGTGAGGCCCGAAACATTTTTTTATTCGAAGTTCCCGGAGGTGATTTGAGTTTGGTAATAAAATAAACTCGAAGAAACTACTAAACCGTGAAAGAAAGAACTGCAACAAAATTCGAAAATTGGAAGAGAAGCTTCTAGAAAATTCGAAGCCTGGAAGAATGCTAGAAATCTGGAAGAGGTTGAAGAAAATTCTAGAAATCTGGGAGAAGCCAAGAAAATTCTAGAAATCTGGAAGAGAAGCGAAAATTCTAGAAATCTGGAAGAGAAGCTTCAATAAAATTCTAGAAATCTGGAAGAGAAGCTTGAAGAAAATTCTAGAAATCTGGAAGAAAAGCTTCAAGAAAATTCTATAAATCTGGAAGAAGCTTTCTGAAATCTGGAGAAGCTTCAAGAAAATTCAAAGCCTGGAAGATAGGCTCTTGAAACACGGAAGGCCTAAAAAAAAGAACTCTGTGGTGTGGCGAATCGTCTAGAAAAAAGAATAGGGAACCTCGAGGCAGAGATGGACAAGATGAAGGAAATAATCAGCGATGAAATCAAAGACGGAATCGAGGCAGAAATGGACAAAATGAAGGGAAACGATCAGTAAGCTGGAAAACCGAATTAATAGTGCGCCCTCCACAGAGATGGTTAACGAAAATGCAATGCTGGACTTGAGTTTGAACTTGGATAAAGTTCAAGAGGGTGTAAAAGATGTCAAGGTCATTTCTGAAATGGGGAAGTTTTCAATGAAGCCGCCTCAATTCGACGGAAAAACTCCATGGGAAAATTACCGCCGACAGTTTGAAGCAGCGGCCAAAGCAAATGGATGGAATGCAGGGGAAAGAGCTGTAGCACTAAACTTGCATTACGTGGAGAGAGAATATTCTACAAACTCTTACCGCCCAAGAACAGGAGGACTATGATCAGCTGATTAAACATCTAGAATTACGATATGGCCAGGCCCATTTGGAGCACGTATACCACCCCAACTGAAAAATCGCTGCCAGAAATCGGGCGAATCCTTACAAGAATTCGAAGCTGACATTGCACGCTTGGTTCGTCTCATATCCAGCCACACCGGAGAATGTAATGGGCGATTAGCGGTTCAGGCATTCTTGGATGGACTCCGTGACCAAGAAACCAGAAATCGTTTGACACTAAGCTCGTCCAACACATCTCGTAGACCACTGGCACGCACTGGAATTTGAGGCACAAAGCAATCCTGCAAAAAACCCAAAATAAAGTTCGAAGTATTGAAGAAGACTCACGGGACATGCTGACTGGAAGCTGCCATAAGAAAAGTGATGAAGGAAGTTTGCCGGAGAAAAGACAGATAAGATGCTGGAATTGTGGCAAAATTGGACATTGCGTAGCAAATGTCCAACATTCAAAACACGACTCGATGCAGGAAAACTAAAGAAGGTCGACGAGAAGGGCAATCGTCGGCCTGTGTCCAGCAAAACCCCGGTTAACAACGCATATGTCGCTATCCTGGAAACGACAGAACAGAGGTGTTTTCGTAGACGGTCTCATCAATAACGAGCCTTGCACCATGCTGCTAGATACAGGTGCGACTAGGACAATTCTCGGACCTTCCTTTGCCAGAACACCGGAACGAATTGAACCGACAACGGAAGCTACGCACAGCAACAGGGGAGCCAGCTACGTATATGGCGAGCTACCGATTGAAATAATTTTGGGCAGCACTAAAGTGAAACATCAGGCACTTGTAGCGGACATCGAAGACGATGCAATCATCGGAATGGACATCATGAATTCCAGAGGGTTTGAATTGGATTTCAAAGACGGCGTCCTACGTGTCAACGGAGAAGGCTGGTACTTCATGGGGGGAAGTGAAAGTTGACCCGTGTGCTGTTGGCTGAAGATATAAGCGTACCTGAGAGGGCTGAAACCATCCTGGAGGCTCGCCTGGACGGGAGTGCGAGCAGTGGAGACGTGATGATGTTCGAGCCCAAACTTCATGATGAGAAAATTGGACGAGGGTTGCCTAGGAAAACCCTGTTACGTGCTGAAAAATTTGTACCGGTAAGGGTCATGAATGTCAATTACTTTTCCAGTGACCTTAAAGAAAGGAACAATTTTAGGGCACTGCTCGTCAGTTTCATCTGTGATCCGGGGCGTACGAGGTACGATTAGCCAACCAACAACTTGCCCACAGAACTGAAAAATTAGTTGCCATCTCTTCCAAAGATATAAAAAACCCGCTCAACAGCCCAAACTAAAGATTTAGTCAAAAGTACCAAGACATCTTCGATACCGGACAAGGAAAAGGAGGTCGACTAATGTGGTCCAGCACAAGATTGATACTGGGGTGCCCGACCGATCCGGCAATCAGCAAGAAGACTTCCTCTTGCCAAGAAGGGAAGAGGCTGACAAAATAGTCAGCGATATGGGAAAAGAAGGAGTTATCGAACCATCTGACAGTCCCTGGTCCTTCCAGTCGTACTGGTGAAGAAAAAAAGGATGGATCGACACGCTTTTTGTAGACTATCGCCAACTTAATAATGTCACGAAGAAGGACAGTTACCCTCTCCCGAGAATAGATGACACCCTAGACACGTTGGCTGGTTCCACGATTTTCTCGACCCTTGATCTGAAGAGTGGATACTGGCAAGTAGAACTGGCTCAGGAAGATCGAGAAAAGACTGCTTTACCATCGGCTCAGGATTGTGGCAGTTCACCGTTATGCCATTCGGGCTCTGTAATGCTCCCGCCACATTCGAAAGATTGATGGAAACAGTACTGAAGGGACTCTCATGGAACACGTGTCTAGTGTATCTCGACGACATAATTGTGGTCGGCAGATCGTTTGAGGACCACGTGAAAACTTGGAGGAAGTATTCCTGCGACTGAGAACCCCGGATTGAAGCTGAGCCCTAAGAAATGCCATCTGTTCCAAAAGAATACGATACCTCGGCACGTTGTCTCTGGGAAGGAGTAGCGTGGACGACCAGAAGATCAAAGCTGTTAAGGTTGGCCCATCCCAAAAGACATTCACCAACTTCGAAGTTTCCTTGGTTTATGACATACTATCGCCGATATGTGCTGGGATTCTCAACATCGCTAAACCACTGACAAGCTCACGGAAGGCCAAACAAAGTTCCAGTGGTCGAAGAATGTCAAGACTCATTCAGGAAGCTGAAAGGAGTTTGATCAACGCACCTATACTACCTATCCCTACCCAAAGGAAATTCATTTTGGATACGGACGCCAGACGTGGGACTTGGAGCTGTCTATCTCAGATCCAGGAGGGACAGGAGAAGGTCATTGGTTATTTCTGCAAGACGCTTAAAACCAGAGCGCAATTACTGTGTCACCAGGCGAGAGCTGTTAGCTGTTGTAAAGGGAGTGGAACACTTCTACAAGTACGTGTATGGAAGAAGATTCCTGTTGAGAACTGACCATGCAGCTCTCAAATGGCTCTTACAGTTCAAAATCCTGAGGGTCAAGTGAGCACGTTGGATCGAGAGACTCCAAGGATTCGATTTCGAGATCGAACATCGAGCCGGAACTAGCCATAAGAATGCAGATGCCTTGTCGCGAAGACCATGTCCAGATGATTGCTCACATTGCCGACGAGCAGAAGAGAAAAAGCAACACTTTGTAGAACCGCGGCAATGGATGACAACTGGAATGACAGCAAGATCCAGAAAGACCAAGAGGAGACCCCGACCTTGGCGAGTCGTCAGCTGGAAGAAGGGCAATCGAAGACCATCATGGCAGGAAGTCGCGGTTACTCGCCGGCTGTTAAGTCCTATTGGGCACAATGGAACCTCTTATTCTGGACAATGGGATCCTGAAACGTGTGTTGAGGCCGATATTGGTGGGGAAGACAGACGCCAAATCATTGTTCCCAGGAACAGAAAGAGGAAGTGCTGCAGGAAATCCATGATGGAGTCGCCGGAGGACATCTGGGAGTGACGAAGACCCTGCAGAAAGTGAGGCAGCGGTTTTACTGGGCCAATTGTCGCGACGTCCAGGACTGGTGCAGAAAGTGCGCTGTATGTGCTGCTAGCAATGGACCTCGAATACGACCCAAGGCCCCGATGCGTCGTACAAGCGTAGGCAGCCCGTTCGAGAGAATCGCCATTGACATCGCCGGCCCGTTTCCGTATCCAACCACGGGAATAAATACATCCTTGTGGCAATGGACTACTTCAGTAAGTGGGCGGAAGCCTATGCCCCCAACCAGGAAGCCATCACCGTCGCCGACGTCTTGGTGAAAGAATGGATATATCGATTCGGTATTCCAATGGGCTGCACTCGGATCAAGGCAGAAATTTCAAAACAACCTTTTCCAAGAAATATGTCTACTGCTGAACATCCGCAAGACAAGAACCACGGCCCTACATCCGCAGTCCGATGGAATGGTGGAACGGATGAACAGGACGATCAACCGCCACTTGTCCAGGTTGTCTCTGACCATCAAAGAGACTGGGACCAGTATCTTCATTTGTTCCTGATGGCCTATCGATCCGCAGTACACGAGTAACCGGTCAAACTCCCTAGTATTATAATGGGCCGAGAACTGCTACTGCCTTGTGACCTGAAGTTTGGGATACCGCCAGGACAAGACACTGCGGGAGAGGACTACGTCAGCAAACTTCGGCGGGACGACATCCACGAACGAGTCCGGTTGAACATCCAGAGTGCCGCGATAAAATGAAGAAGACCTATGACATCAAGGCCGACGCTGGAGGATTTAAGGTTGATGACCTGGTTTGGCTGTACACCCCAAACGTCGTCGGGACTATCCCAAAGTTGCGGAACTCGTGGGAAGGCCCGTATAAAATCGTGAAAAGGATAAACGACCTCTGTACCGAATCCATAAGCCACCCGAGGGAAACCAAGGGTCGTCCATTTCCAACAGGTTGGCCCCTAACGCTGGAAACCATGACCAAGTTCGCACCCTCAAGCCACCGGAGGATGATGGAGCTTTCAGAAGTTTATGTCCTTGTATTCAAACGGGCAGAAAGTTCTACTGGGGTTACTGAGAGGAGTCACGAGACCTTTTCGAGGTGCCTGCTGACTACGCACTAGCGCACTGTGTGGCAGAAGATCTTCGAATGTCCAGGGGCATCGCCGTAGTGTTCTCGAAATTTGGTCAACTAAACCTGCGGGCAGAATCCAGAAGTTGGTGGGGTGCTACAGTTGAAGAAAGGCCAGAGAAACATCTACTCCGGGGTTCCAAAGGATTCCCAAGATAAACCGTCCTATGGAGATGTCGGAAGAGTCTCCACTAAGAGATACTATGGTGGACCGGGTCTGGCGGATTGAAACCAAAACTACCCTTTTGGGATTGAGGGGTTTTGGTGGGGAGTCATAAAGTATGCGGAGGCGATATTCAGACCCCGCGGGTCAGGTTTTTTGGTTTCTGAAACCCCCTTTAAAGACCGTCTTTAAGACCGTGGAGTGTTATTTTCCTCAAACTTCACGGTGCAGATAGGGGGGTTTGGATATCGTCACACCCAGGATAAAATTTTTGGGCGAAATGTTTTTTAAAAGGGGGGAATGTAACAACCTAGGCCGGCCCTGTCCCCCCCACGTTGCCATGACAGCGATGAGATCCCCCCCGGAGATATTCGAGAACCATCCAGTCGCTTTTCCCAGGGAAAAAACAACGGTCTATTGGAAACAATTGGAACGCCGCGCCAACCGTCCGAATTGAAACATCGAGAATGCTGTATCGGAGATAAATAGCCCGCCCTAAAGGGGGGTACACAGTCTGAACGAGCCCATACGATCGGTATTCAGTAGCGTAAAATAAAATTGTTTAGATTAAGCGTTAAATAAATTAGTTAAAACCAAGTTAAGTTTATTTACGTTACAATGAAAAAATTCACATTTCTATCAGAGTGCTTGCTAGTGGTCGATATCAAAATGTTACTTCGATTCACTAACTTGTTACTTTTTACACATTCAGTAGCTGAAGTTTTTTTCGTTCTGAAGAGTTTTTCATTTGCTTGGCAGGGGAGACTATTTCAAAAAAATAGGAGTGTCTGAAAATACTTATTTGATGAATGTTTGCAGAGTACCAGATCTGGTATCTGTCTCATTTTTAAAACTGAACATTCATACTCTTCTGCCCCCCTGCTGATATCAAACTACAAATTACCAATTATTTTTTTCAGGCTCATTAGTTATTTGGAACTTAAATTTTGGGATGAAAAAAAATGAAGGGGTCATATTGTGGAATATTTTATTTATTCCTACTGATGAAAAGGGGAAATCTATAAACATCCTTTCCATCTAAAAGCACTTGGTGTTGATAAAATCAGCATTGAAATGATTATCCGCTCATGTCCTATTATTCTGCCAATAATATATATTTAAATTTTCCCTTTAAAAATGTCTCCCCCATCATTTAAAAAAAATATTCATCTTACCTGCCCCAAAAGGGTTCGATCCTACGGGCTAAAAAGATCTCAGACCAATTAGATTCTTTGTGCTTTATCGAAGCCATTTAAAAAAAATTATCTTGTCACGTATGAAATATTATTTAGAAAATCAAAACTTGATACCACCTCATCCTCTGGCTTCAGGCAAACCATAAAACTACATCACGGCGCTTTAAAGTAACAGACGACATCATGCTAGCTACATAAGAATGATCTCACAGCTCTGTTTTACTGGATTATTCCAAGGCGTTTGACGAATTAATCATAGACTACTCTTGGCTATTTTACACTTTATTGGATTAATTTAGGAATTAAACTCCTGAGAGTTATCTTTCGAATGCCTTATCAGTCCTTTTGCCCCCAAACTCCTTTTAGTGAAAAAAAGGTGTTCCAAAAAGGCCCATATTAGGACCAACGTTATTCGTATATAAAATGGATTTGGAAAAAAAATTGAATTCTTAAAATCACCACTATGCGGATGACCCAATTTTATTTCTCCTTTCCTGAATCAGAGTTAATGGCGAACTCTAGAATTAATTCCATTCAGAAAAACTTTTACCTATCTAACAAGTTTTGTGAGTATAAACCATCAAATCACGTCATGCTATTCGGAGGAAGAAAACGAGACTTCGAAATCAGATCTCCTAAATATCAATATAAATGATGAGGGTCCAAAACGGGAAAGCACAAAGAATCTAGGACTCTATATGGACTCATCGCCCCAAAATGACCAACACGTCAAATTGTCGGGCTTTTTTTTAATTTAGGTTAATCTATTCAAATAGGAAAATCTTTAAAATAGTAAAATAATTTTTGCAAATTGTTTCCCCGTCCCCCCAAATTTTGCCGACGAATATTTGGTCATGCCATATCGAAGTCAAGCATCGGCACAACTCATTCAAATTCATGTGTTCGGTAAAATACTAAAATAAATCTGAACGAAATTGGGGGGTGAATATGGAAATCGAATAATTTTTCACTGTTTTAGTTTAACAAATTAATCATAACTGAGAAACCGGCATACTATTCGATAAAATTTCCTTTTGAACAGACGTTCATCATCTGAACATTCGTTTCAAATCACGTTTAACCCCCCCTCGCCACTACACAGCCTCATTTTCAGTCGTCCTTCAGTTACATGATAACCAGGCTTTACAATAGGATTCCTGACGAAATGAAACAAACCAAACTACCAGAGTTAAAAAAAAAAGAAACAAAACTTTTTTTTGGCTTTTTTTTTTTGAACTATCCCCCACTTGATTTTTAATTTCATTTCCCCCAAAATTCATTTAGCTTACCTAAAACCTTTTAAAAAGTTGAAAATTTTTTTTGTAAAGATAATGCTTACGTTTTTTTTCTTCTTTCCTTTTAAGGTTGAGTGTAAAAGAATGCTTGTTTATACTCTCCTGTACGAGCAAGCGTTAACTCTGCCTTTTGGCTGTAGGATTACTGAATTGTAAAAATAGATTTAAACCCCACTGAACCAATAAAATCATTTATTTTTTTATTATTTTATTATTATTATATTAATGATCTATCACGGAGTGAAATATCCAGGAAATAACACTTGAACAATAAATTGGGCTAGTTCCACATGGTTGATATCTAAATTGAAAAGTATTTCATCAAATAAAATTTTCAATAATCAAAAAAATCAAATCAATCAATCAAAAAAATCTTTATTGTCGAGAAATGAATATATCATGGACAAAAAAATAATAAAACAATTATAGAAACGAACACAAAAAAACAGGTTTCAAAATACACTATAAAAATTTATAAAATAAAAAACAAAATAAAATATGTCATTTATTTTTTCCTTACATTCAGGAATATCAAAAAACATTCTATTTTGAAAGAAAAATAAAAAATAATTAAAATATA